>PVJA010003548.1:0-94046 GCA_004027025.1 Myocastor coypus | reverse complement strand
CTGACCTAGCCTTAGCGGGGCCGTGAGGAAGGTTTGCAGTTAGTTGGTCTGGGGAATTGTCTGCGAGGCTGGCAGGTCCTTCACGGCATCGGCTAGGACATCTGGGACAGGAGGTAGGTCTGTGGTGTTTCCATGAGAACAATCATTCTTGAGGAGGCTTCCTCCTGGGGGAGGGGAGGAAAGGAGAGAGAGAGAGAGAGAGAGAGAGAGAGAGAGAGAGAGAGAGAGAGAGAGAGAGAGAGATGTTATTCAATCACATGCTACATTTTTTGGTCAAAGCAAGTCACAATGCTAAGACTACATCAAAGGCCAGATGAAAGTGCATCCAATCCCCAGAGCAGCCACAGACAGTCCATAGCCATATAGAATGCAGGATCTTACCTGATGGCCATCGATGACACCATGTTAGCAAAGTCGTTTCGATGGGTTTGGAGGTGCAAAGACAGCACAGAGATGAACATAACACATCCTCAGCTACAGATGTCCCTAACCGGGGCTGCAAAAGTCCTAAGCACCTATCCACCAAAACAGCTAGGGTGTGACCCCCAGAATGACACAAGCGAGCCATCTTCCCTTCTGCAAGGGTAACTTTCCAGCACCTTCAGATACCACTTAATGTCCCAAGTGTAAAGGACCCTGGAGTCAACAGATTCTCCTCTCAGAAGCCTACTAGAAAGGCAAAACAGGAATGTTTCTCTTTTGGGTTTGCCACCAAGGATTTCAGAGCTCCTGTGACCCATATGTTATTGATTGGGTAAATAACCAAGCATTTTAGGTTACAGGTTGCCTTTGAAAACTGTAGTGCAACCTCTGGCCCCGTGAAGTGGGTGAAGCGCATTTGCCTCCATCAGCAAACAGCAGAATCATGGCAGCCATGCATGTGTTTGGATTTCAAGGCTGGTAGTTGAGTGAAGTTTCCATGGTCACTTTCGGGAGGCAACAAAAGTTTAGGCGGACATCAGATTTATCACCATGGCCATCTATTTTCTACACAACCATCCGAATGGTCTTTCTGAAACAGCTTGGATCACTAAATCACTCCCTAGTCACTTAGAGTGCTTGTCATTCCCTGTAGCAAAAAGAATTAATAATAATAATGATAATAATAATAAACAGCCTCCTTTATCTTGTACCCAAGGTCCCTCCCGAGACAGCCTCAAGGAGGGGACCTCTTTTCTGCATCATTTCTTTAAATCATGGCTCACAGACAAGTTCACTTAGGCACTGACTTAGCTATTCATTCATTCATTCATCCATTCATTCAAACAGGTCTTTGCTGGGAGACCCTTATGGACTACACATAGTCTTCTAGTAGCTGGAGAGTCCAGTTACATCACCATGTTATTTTGTCCTTCAGTAAGGACAAAGCTTGTTGGAAAGAGGGAAGAAGAAAGGTACTACACCCAATGAGAATGTATTTCATGTGATCACTGGGATGGGTCCTCCCGAGCCAGGGAACCCTTTGCAAACTTTCCTATACGATTACCGAATTTGTCTACCCAGTTTTGGCCAGACTGCAAATAAGCTGTATATATAGTGGACACACATTCTTTCTCTTATTCCCCTGAACCCCTACTCAGCCCTCGGGGGTGGGCTGCACCAACAGAATTTTGACGGACTGATGGGGCACGCGAGGTAGCTCAGCAGTCTAAAAGCACCTGCTTAGGCAATCGCAGGGACTGCAGTTTGATCCCTGGCACCACATGCTGCACCAGCTCCACCCCCAGGGCAGGCTGAGCCAGCCCTAATACATAAATAAAGTTTTAGGGGCTGGGGAGATAACTCCCTGGCACAAGTTCCTGTCTGGCGATTGCAAGGTTGTGAGTTTGAACTCTGGTCCCTTAAAAAAAAAAAAAATGACAGACTGAAAAAGCCCAGCCTTCTTTGCAGTGTGCATTCTGAGGGAAGCGTGTCGTCTTTCCGTGAGCTTGTGCTTGGCGCTGCTGGTCTGAGCTCAGGGAAAGCGCGATATGAGTTGGTATGTGCGCGCGCAGCCCAGGCTTTTCCCCTCAACTGAGTTTCAACTTAAGTGAGTGAAGAAATGAAACCAAAAGCTCAAAAAGAGCCCAGAGAGTTTCCGTCTTCTCCCACTGGCCAGGCAGAAAGTGGAGTTGGGGGTCAAAAAGGGAGGAAGGACATTGCCTTCACTCTGAGAGTGCTGTCGTTCGAGTTTGGAGTACCCGGATGCTGGCATCCACCTCAGGGAGCGGGCACACGTCCCTGCTCATCCGGGTCTTTTTCATTCCCCTCCCCCTCTATGTCTCTAGACCCTGCTCCCCATTTTCTCTCCATTTCCATCATTGTTGTTTTAGTTACTGTTCGTGACTTATGAAGATTGTATTCATTATGGGTAATTGGCATAGCTTCAATCTTTTTAAGAGCCCTACACTCCCCTTCCTTTCCCACCCTCAATCTCACATTCAAATTCCTGAAGAATAACCCCGGAGAGCACTAGCAAGAGAAGCTTGCCAAGGGTGCTTCCATGAAGAATTTGCATCCCTTTCAAGTTCCAGGGTTACAAGTTAAGCACTTAGAACTCAGGGGAGAAAAGAACTCCAGGGCTGCTTAGCCCCAGATTACAGTAAGAAGTGGGAGTATTTTGGGGCTGCCCCAGGGACTTGCACAAAAGCCTGAGACTGGGGCAATCCTTACTCCCACTGCCCCCTGAGATTGGAACCCAAACTGCATGCCCGAAGTGAGGGCCCTGGTGAGGAATGAAGGAGATTATTTTGCATGGCTCTCCCGTTTGCTGTCCTCTTTTCTTTTGCCCAGTCAGGTACCAGCAGAAGCTGGCATTTTAAAGGTTTCTTCAACTAAGTGAAACGGAAGTCACAGGTATGTAACGCACACATCAGAAGCTGCACTGCACTTCCCTGCCCCAATCTCAGCGGTTCCTATTGAGCCGCATGCCCCGTCCATCCTTCCCTCGCTGATCGTTTCATCTCTTGCTTTCTGGTCTTGTGCTCTGTGCTTCTGGACACCACAGTCTTCCCTGATGTGCCTAAGGAGACGTTCCTCTGACTCTACACCTCTCACTTCCTGTGTCTAGTGTGTGAGTCCTACATAAACTGGATATCAGTTGTTCTTCAGGCCAGTGAGAGCCTGTTCCAAGCCCTAGACCCACGCGCCTACTCTTGCAGACTAGGAAGAGGAGGTGGGGCTGGCTTTCCCTATTAGAACCTTGGTTTGAGCCTCCCCAGGCTGAATGGCCCAGCTCTCCTCTCCCCCCTGGGTCGGGCCTGGGTCAGCAGCCCAGGGGCTCTTGGACGATAGCGCTGAGTGCAGACATCCGCTTGCATCAGTAAGAGAGGAGCTCAAAAGCCATAACCTAACTGAGGTGGAACTGCTGTAGTGGCAGCAGGCCTACTAGGAGCAATGCTTTTGAAGGTTCCCAGAGCAGGGCTGCATGTGCATCCCTGTTCCTTATAGACATATCCTTTTGGCTTCAATGCACGCATGTGCACACACACTTGAAGGTGTGGATGTGGGCGAGCGTGTGTACTCACACACATGCACACACACCAACGGTGGTATGGCTCAGTGGAGAAGGCAGCAACTGCTCCCCATGGGTGTGACTCGCCCTCCTTGTGGACCACACTCCTGCAGACGCTGACCTAGGACAGTGTGATGGGGCGGTGCCACCTCCATGCCTGGCAGCATCTACCAGGCTGCTGGGAGCGCCTGCCTCTGAGTAAGAAGCCCAACCCCTACCCAAGATCCTGCAGAGTCCTCAGAGGAAGCACCTGGCCTGCACAGGCTGAGCTCTGGAGGACCTCAGCAACTGCTCAATCTCCAGAAGGACCCAGGAGGGAGCCACGTGATGCAGAGAGGGGGATTGTGGGTTCTTTTAAAGGGAGCTGCGGCCTGTGTGAAGAGGCTGTTTGCTCTCAGTTTACCAAGTGTTGGGATACTCACTTGTGTAACAATGGATTCCTGGAGTCCTGAGCAGGGAGACACCCCAAGCTGTGTCCCAGACACACCATGGTCCCTTTCCAGATGGCCCTGCAGCCCTCAGAAAACTCACTTTTCTTGAGATCCAACATCCCACTGCCATGAAACCACCGGGAAACACAGCCCCCACCACCACCCATTTCCCCAACCTTCACCCCACACCCTCCACCATCACGTCCAATCCACCCCCGACCCCACTCCTAGGGCAAGAGGCTTTAGTTGCACTACTACCGCTGCCTCTATGTCCTGAATGGATTCAAAATGCTTCCCTTCCTTGGTGACTTTGACCTTGGGAGAGAGCTAGAAATGCTTCAGTGCCAGACCTGGGGCTAATATGGTGATAGGCGCAACACAGGGTGGCCTCGGTGGTCACCCTCACTGCATTTCTGAGCACCCTTGTAAGGACTCTCCAGAGGAAGGACTTCTGGAGCTACTTCAGAACATGGCACGAATGACAGAATACGTGTGCTCCAAGTGAGGGGGATGGTTTTGAAGAGGACTGATGCCAGTGAGTCTTTTCCTGAAATTTAAAAAATAATTTGTCCACGTATCACCTCCTTGTTTTCATGGGACACACTGGACTCATGAGACCAGTTGCACGTTTTCCTGCAGCAGAGACGATCCCTCCACAAGGAGGGCTGCTCTCCAAATAGGGGGTCTCTATCCTACACACCCAAGGGCTTTCTGTAACATAGACACTACCAGCTGCCAGGACCATTATGTTAAAGCTTAAAAAAAAAAATGAATAAAACCATTAGGAGGTAAAATGAAGGAGGAAAAAGTAAATCCATTGGAAACACCTCTACTCAGAATTAACAAAGAAGGAAACATTGAAGGACAGAAAGTGCATGAATACCTACACTGCCCTAACCACTCCTCTTTTCTTTTGCTTGGTAACCACTACACTCTGTGTAGTGCACAGAGTGCATGCACCTGTCCTCAACCCTGTGCTGCACTTCAGGATATGAATTCAAAAGTTCCCAGGCAGTAGTCTCTATTTGGGCTTCTTTCTCCTCACTTTTTATTTATTGCTCTCGCCTTGCTACGATTAGTAGGCCCAGCTGGGTTCTGTAGCTAGCTGAGAGCCCTGTGCAGGCTCCGAGGGAGATGCTCAGTGCTCCTTTTCAGGTTGGGTCCTGGATGTGCATGGAGGCCCGCCTGCCTACCAACAGCTGAGCCACAGGCATCAGTGTGATGCTCAGCAACCAACCCAAGGTCGGGCCTCATCTAAGGGAGGCATTTGACTGTCTATAGGACAGCGAGCAACGGCCTAACCCTCACCCACTGACTGACAGAATGAACAATGGTGAGGCGCTTCTCCCATCCTGGTGCTGATGTCCGAGAGCAGAGAGCTCAGGGGTGGCTGGCAGCCCTGGGGGCTCCCTGGGTCTCAGCAGCGAGTTCAGGGGTGGCTAGCAGCTCTGAGAGCTCCCTAGGTCTTAGCACCGCAGATGACCTATTTATTTGATCTATGCACAAAACATGCTTTTCTTAGTCGAGTGCAAACAAGGAGGGTTTAGGAATTTGATACATCAAAATTCCTGTGCCCTATTTATCAGGCAGCCTTTAATTACTGTCTGATCTTTTCAGACTGGGTTATAGGATATTTACCAAATGACCCAAAGAAATCAAGTCAGACTCAAGAGGATTTCAATGAGCTACTTTAGGATGTGTTTGACATGACAGACAAACTAGGTCAATGGTGTGATTTCCTCTACTAACCAGGACCCTTTGAGAGTGAAGAGAACATCATTCATAATCTCATGAGGGCAGCAAGCGCAGGCTTAGGGAGCCCTAGAGAAGCAGGGATGCTCCTGCCTTTGGGGTGTTCCATTGGCGATTGTGCAGTGGTGGGGATTCGGTGTTATGTGCAAGATGCCTGGAGCTCAGCAGGCTCTCACTCCACTCCACTGACTTCTGTCTCTGCTCCGCCCAAGCCAGGCAGCTAGGGGCTTCTCCTTGGTGCCGAGGAGGGAGGTCAACAGGAACTGAGCGCCGTGCGTCCTCCTCATTCATCCAGCAGCACTTCAGTCCTGGCACTTGAAGCCAGAGTTGTGAGCTTTGGTGGCTGTGCCACACACCGAGGGGTGGCGCGTCTTCCTTGTCTACGACTCCAAAGCTGGGGAGAGCTCAGCTCTTCACAAGTAATCCTAATAGTGACAATTTGAGAATGAGGGGCTTTTGTCCCCTTAAGATCCAGGTAATGATAAAATAAAACAAAAGGACTAGGATGTTTGTAAGGTAAGCAGCAAACATCCACTGTACCAAAGCAAGCCTGAAATTTAATACAGTGATTTTCTTTACGCTGAGAGAGTTAAGAGGCAGGCTGTAATTCAGATTTCCTAGATTATGCTCAGGTTCTTATCTTTCTATCTGTGTGATTGTGGACAATGTGTTTAACCTGGCTCTTCTTCCGGGGTTTTTCCCAAATTAAATGAGAGGCATCATGCAGTGTGTTTGTGATATAGTAAGTGCTCAGCGAAGGTTAACTTCCGTCACAGTGGTCACTAACATGACAATTTAGAGCCTCATGACCACACAATATAGATTTGTTGTTTTTCCATGGCTCTTAGCTGGTGATTCTCTCCCAGTCGTCTCCCTCAAGGTGAGTCACAGAGGCAGTCCCCTGCCCTGGTCTTTCTTTCTTGCACCTGGTCATGAAGAAGCTCCCTGACCTGGTCTTAGGTCATAGCAGGTCGTAAGATCCCACGAGTCACTGTCCATACTCTGGATGGAGGGAACCTACACAGTGCTGGAGGTGACAGAACTTGCTGTGCTGCCCCACCCAGTCCAGCAACCAGTGAGGCAGTGAGGTCTCCAGAAACACTCAGAAGCATGGGGTCCTAGAGGCAGTGGACAGCGTGTCACAGGAAGGGGGACAGAAGAGCCCAACTGAACACAGCAGGAGTGCCTGGTCTTGGGATCCTCCAGAGCTCCCCCTAAGTACCTGTTCACCTAGACCCTTGATTGTGTTCTTGATGTAGCTCTCCCCAAAACCAGCAAGTTGGAGCGCAGCGTTGCCTTGCATGGCAACAACTGCTCCAGCAAGTTAGCCAAACCCAAGGAGGAGCTTCTGGGAATCCCAGTCTGAACCTGGGCAGTCAGGATTCTTGAACCCTGTATTAGGGACAGAGCCCTTGGCCTAGGGGGTCTGATGCTATGTGCAGACAGGCAGGGTCCAAGCAGAGTCCAATCTAAGCCTGCCCAGCGGTGTCCTCTGCAGAGTCCTTTGCTTCCTGAAGGGGAGAGACCCCTTGCCCTGTGAGGTCACAGACATCTACTACATTGAGTATGATGTGAAAGTAGGATAAAGCAGCTCGTTTTGCCCCCTATGCAGGGAGGTTCATGGGAATGGGCTGTGAAATACTAAGTCATCACTAAGAGAGAGTGCTGGTTGGTGGAAGGAAAAGTCTTGACGGCAAATCGGAGCTGGAGGAAGGTGGGGGAAGGCGGCATCCTGGAGAAGAGGCTTAGCAACAGGGAATTTAAAGAGGCTCCTGTCCAAGGTGACTGTGTCATTCTTAACACTTCAGCCATCTCACTGAGGGGACATTCTCCATGTTTCATGATCAAGAATTTCTCCCTTATACTCAAGATAAATCCGTACAGTTGTCACATAGCCTGTTCCCTGTCTTCATACAGGATAAAACATAGGTAAAGGCTTTAAAGACCTGGAGGGCTGAGAGGCAGTTTTAGAAATCTTGCCCAGGGAAGTGACAAGGTTTAGTGACATCCATTTCTCCTTGACAGAGGAGAGGGTAGTGTCAGATGCCAGGCGGTGATAGTGGGCATGAAAGACGACAGAGACAATGACATCTCTGACAAAGAGCTAGAGAGAAGAGGTGGGTCTGGGAGATAAGACTGGGTCTGTAAATACAAAGAGGGGGTGGCATGGCAGGGGCTTTGAGAGTAAAATCAAAATGGTGCCAGAGTAGTAAAAATGATATTCTTCTCTTCCTTCTGTCCTCCCCTAGATAAGTAGAAAGCCAAAAAGAGAGGACGGAGGAAGAGGTTGCAAACAATAACTTCTAGCAGCCTGCACACATTCTGGGAAGGTCTGCTCATGAGAAATACATCAGAAGTGAACGTTATCCAGTCCTCCATGCCAGCGTGACTGCTGGGAAGGGTGCAGGGAAGGCTCTTGGCTTTTCTCTGCTTTCCAAGGACTTTTGTAAGAAAAGTGGCACAGGCTTTGCCCTAGTCATCAATGAAATGAGCTGTGATTTACAAAGGCCACCTGGACCACTCAGAGAGTCACATGAGCACTGCGAGTTGAGTTTCATTTTTCTGTTCTTCTACTTGCCTTGTTCAGAGGTCTAAATCTGGATAGGCTCATATATTTAATAATATAATAATATAGTAGTATTTAAATATGTAGCACTGAAAGAATAGCTGAGTTTCAGGAAAGGACAAACCAGATTATCTAAATAATTCTTTTTGCTTATTAGCATCATCACATTAAAAGCAAAACTGAGAACTGCATACAACTTCGTTGCATTTCATCCGACATCTCATAGGCACTTGATTTTTACTTGCTGTATACATAGCACCTGGTAGCATTTTCCAACTGAAAATAACAAAAAGTATAAATTGTCTGTGAAGTCTGTACTTTCATTAGGATTTACAAATACCTAGTTCTATCAGTGGAAGAATATTTAAATCCCAGAGGACTGCGTCCCACTCAAAAGAGAAATTACGAAAAGACTGCTTCTTCTGCCCCTTGCTCTTCCTCCTCCTCCTTCTTCCCTGTTATCCTCCCCCTCCCTTGTCTTCTTCCTGTCCTCCTCCATCCGCTGTTCTTCCACCAGCACATTACGCTTCTGTCACCCAACTTGCTTGTTTTCATTATCCCATTGGTGGCAGGTCACATGCTTGTTTTTCAACAGTAGCTGCTCCAAAGATGATTTGCAAAGCAACGAATGGATGAATCCATTTTTCTTGATAAAATCAGTTCAAAGGCCCAAATTGGTCCATCAGAAACACTGAAACGTCATGTATAGCAATACAAAGTTATGGTCGCCTTGAAGTTCCATTTTGTATTTTGAAACATCTTTCCCCCATTTTTAAAGGATTTTTTAAATTTATTTCTCTTAAACCTCATTTATTTGTTTGTGTCATGGCTGGCTCAGCCCGCCCTGGGGTGGGGGTGCACAGCATGTAGTGCAAGGGATCGAGGAGCGGTCGTAGCGCTTGCCTTGAGTTTCCTCCGCAGGCGCTTTAGACCACTGAGCCATCTCGCTGGCCCTTCCCCTCATTTATTAACACCTTTAAGCATTAAATTCTTGCCTAGCCACTTGACCTACTACTGTCCACTAGTCTCAATTACTTAACAGCTTAAACTGACACTTAATAAGTATGTAAATGGAAAGCACCCTCACACAAGTCCAGGTATCTTCCTAAGTGCCAATTATATGCCTCAACATTCCCTTCAATTTGAATGTGTTAGTAAGAATCTAATTACACTGGTTTATAGCTGATGGAATTACAGAAGGGGAGGATTTCTCTCCTACATACTTATTAGACCTCGATAAGTGTTCCTTTGCAATCTGTTGCTATTCAATTACCAAGTAATAACTGTCTTAATGAATCTAATTGAAATGCTTATTTCAGACTCCTATCACACCAAAAAAGTGGTTTCCCTTGGAGGGCTCCCACTGCAGGGGACCTGACTTGTTCAGTCAGAAAGAAGCGACTTCACTGGGAAGAAGGTCACATTTGGACAAGCCTGGTACAGGTTCAAGGACATTGGTATTTCCATCATTCATAGAGTCTAAAACACAAAGTCCTACTTTTACCTTGTGTGTGTACCCATGCCCACATGAAAACTTACACAACCTTCTCAGCTGCATTTTTCTCACACAATGAGAAGTCTTTGTTTGGTTTCCTTCATGAAGACAAAACAAAATCTTTAAAATTCATACCCAATAGGTAGAAGATATTTACTAAATCCAGGACTGCCTAGATGCTCTAATCTTTGTAAGTCCCCCAATACAGATACAGGTTATTGTCCCTGCTATGGTTTATATCTAGGGCATATCTCTCCAATAACCCAAAAGCTTTGTGATTTCAAGGATGGGCTTTTGGAAGGGGATTGGATTGTGGGGATTGATAGCTGACTTGCAGTTAGAAGGGGGGTTCTGTGGTGTGATCCAGGAGGGTTGTCTCTGTCTCAGCCCCTCCTTTGGCTCCACCCTCCTGTTCACCATGCTGTGAGCCACTCTCTTCTACCATGCCCCTGTGTGCATGGTGAGCCAGCTGACTGAAACTTCTATAGCATGAGCCAAAATAAACCTCTCCCTCCTTCAAGGTCCCATTGACAAGGAAAGCTAGTTATGCCTCTCCACTTAGCAAGTTAGAAAACAGTATCATTTATGTCCTGGAGGAAAGTGCATGCAGATAACGTATGGATTAACTCATGGCAGAAATGACAATGTTACCACAGGCCAGCTGGCTCCAAGTTTGCTACCATCCAAGGGCAAAGAAGATTTGAGCTAGTTTTTGTGTTTGGTTAAGGTCACTTTGCGTCATATGAAGTCGAAGTCAGCAAAGAAGAGACCAGCTCACAAATTCTGAGGCTCCATGCTCTGCTTTGCTTTACATTTGGGTCTCACAGCACTGCAGTGTTTAAAACAAGGCAACTGCTATGCAAAACAGCCGAGCCTTTTGAGCTAAATGTTCTCTGTGACGCTCTCCCAGGTTCTACCCTCTTAGATTTTTGTTTGTTTTGACACCTGGGTCACAAATCCATTTGCCTCAAAATCAAGAGGTGAATTATTTTAAAGGGTATAGGTGATAATAGCTCAAAACTTACCACTAAAGGAGACAACTTCATTAGTCTAGCACTAAGTAAAGGTGACTCAAGGGACAATGAATCCCTTGGAAGATATCTGATTTTTTTTTTTTATGCAGACTGTGTGCCCTGGAGACCCAGAGACAGAAAGGAACTGTTCACCAGGTAGAGCTGAGCCCCGCAGCACTTTGGAGGCTGATTAGGGTCAGTAGGATGGAATCTTGCAGGTTGTTTGCTCAAGTCTCCCTGGCAGAAAGACAGACATCATGGCCATCTCTGGGACATAGGTTGTAAGGATTTTCTTTCTCTCCAAAAAAAGATAATAGGTGACATTTCACTGACTTCAAGGATTTCTGATGAATAGAAAGTACAAGGCTTTTTGATACAATGAAATGATCTGATAAGAGCAAAAATATCACTTAAAGCAGGCATGATGACATAAGCCTCCAATCCCAACACCCTGGGAGGCTGAGGCAAGAGAATGTTAAATTAAGCCCAGCCTGATTTAGCAATGTAATGAGAGACCTTGTTCAAAGTTTTAAAATGGGCTGAGGATATAGCTCAATGCAAATGTTCTAGGCTCAATCTCCAACAAAGAGAACAAATGAATTAGTAAAAGCCATACTCGATACAAATCAGGTGGGTTTGTGAAAGTGCCACTCTGTGCTGCTTCCCAAGAGCAGAAGCCAGTGCTTTGTCCTCCTAGGAAGCCACCAAGTCATTGCCCTGGCCACCTCTAGCTCCTGAGTCCCATGTGTGTTCAATGATTTGACAGCAAATCTTGGGACCAAGTACAGGGAGTCTTAAAACTGACTCTGATGTTTTAAAGGAAGAGTGAAAGAGTCAAGAAAAAGAAGAAGGAAAGAAGGAAGGAAGGAAGGAAGGAAAAAAATGAAGCAAGCAGAGAGAGAGAAAGAGTGGCAAAGTGAAATTTCCCAGGCCTGAGGCTGCCTAGGAGTTGCTCCAGGAACCATAGACAAGGGCATCAGGCCCACAGAATGCAAGATATAATGCTCAATGATTCCCTCTCTGGGTGGCATCAAAGGGGGCCAGCCAGGCGTGGTGGCACACATCTGCAACTGACTGAGAACTGATCTACCATGAGAGAAACTCTACTTTTTATTCAGAGACCAGGTCTCAGTAAGTTACCCAGGCTGGCCTTAAACACAAAGCCCCTGAGTAACTGAGGTTATGCACATGTGCCACTATACTGGGGCTGGTTTTCAGAGCCTACGAGAGCCACACAGTCATTAAATTTCCCCTACTTTTATTTTATTGTTTATTTTAAAAAGCAAAATGTGAACAATCTGCAATGAGCCCACTTGGTGAGTTTCCAGTGTTGGTTTTTGTTTTGTTTTGTTTTCTGTTTTTTTTTAGTTTTTTTTTTGTTGTTGTTGTTCTTGTTTTGTTTATTTGTTTGTTTTTAGTTTCTGTATTTAGGAAAGGGTCTACAGAGTCTACAGGGTCTCACTACACAGATCAGACTCACAGTGATACTCCTAGTTTCAGTCTCCCAAAGTGTTGGGATTATAGGTGTATGCCACTACACCCAATCTCAGGTGCTTTTTGTTTGTTTGTTTGTTTGCTTGTTTTCATGTTATTGGGAATTGAACACAGGAAGGGCCCATACCCTGAGCCCAACTTGTGTACCCACCCCTGTTTATTTTTGACATAAAGTCTCACAAGCTGCTAAATTGCTTTCACTCCTCCTGCTTCAACCTGGAGTGCTATAATCTGGGGATACTGAGGAAGCCACAAGTGAAACCAAGCCTGTCGCCTGCAGAGCACACTCTGGTGGTAGCAGACAGGGAAATCACACTGCAAGAGTAAGTACACATGTGCCAGCGAGAGCTTGAAAAGGAGGAGGCGACTAGGGTGTGAGAGGAAGGGGCAGCTCTAGGGGAAGGCCTCCTGCTGGGGAAGGCCTGCACACCACGCTTCTGACAACCTACTCAACTTCCCTTCATCCTCCACAGTAAAATCAGGGTGTTGGTATCCAAGTCAGAGTACAGCAGAGGGACCAAGGAGGGGATACCTTATATGAGCTGCTGTCACTGGTGGGTCCTGGGCCACTGGGAGTCCGAGCAAGGAACTGACCGCTCACTCACATGGGATCATCTGAGCTGAGATCAGTAGAGAGGGAATTGACTCAGAAGCAGAGCTGTGCATCACGTGGGGCTGAGACAGGGCAGAGACAAGACAAAGACCTGCTCGTGACCCAGGACAGAGAGGAAGATGGCTGGAATCTCACAGGGGTGGAGAGAGCCATGTGGAGTGGGCAGCTGGCCTGAACTGTGCACCCTCTGGCCTCAGCCCTAGGACTTGGCAGGTCTGCCAGTCAGGGATGGGCTCTGAACTGCAGTGATTATAAGGTCTGCTTTGTAGGGCATCTGCAGCCAACAAGGGCCACATCCAAGGAGGATGACACAGGTGCACACAACTGACTACGACTGTAGAAAAGATGAGAAGGAGTAGAAGGCAAGGTATTCAGACCCAGGGCCACAGGGGCTGGCAGGGGGCTTCCAGGCAGCTGGGAGTGGGAGGGGTCTAGTATTTCGCACTGGCTGGTACCACACAGCAAAAGTATCACCTAGAAGGCAAATTGTGAAAGAAAGAGAAACAACTTGAGAAAGAGATTTCTCTTCTATTTTCGTGTGAACGGTGACACCGTTCACTACTCCTTAGGGAGATGAAACCCGGAAAGACGTTCCCCGTGCATCCCAGGGTACCCTGAGGCCACGATGTGTGCATTCCTCCCTTTTTTTTTTTCCTTCTTCCGTCTTTGACAGCGCAAGATAAAGCACATTTGTAGGGTGTGAATGGTGTCCGCTGAGGACTGCAGCCAAGTCTGAGGCAAGCGATAGTTTCTTTGAATGGCAAGAAACGTGGCAAAAGATGATAGCCTTGAGTGTGATCTTAAAATATGGCTCAAAGACAAGGTGTGGAGGAAGAGCGCAGAAGGCAGGCTCTGCCGTGGCACAGGTGACATGCAGTGATGTCCCGAACTTCACGGTGATAGCGAAAAGTAGGAAGCAAAGCTGACCTGGCCCAGTAGCCAAAATCTGGCCCCCCTGGCCTCTCCTACACTGAAGCGCAAAGGCAGACTCATTCACACATTCATAACAGCTCTAGAGAATATCTGTAAAAAGTTAAAACTTTCCACATGCAGGCGTTTATACAGGAGATATGAAACTACGCAAAGATTTATACGTGAATCTCTATCCTCCTTTGCTCAGAAAGGCCTCACGCTAGAAATAACCCAAATGTCCACCAACAGGAAAACGAATGAATGAACTGTGCTGTATCTGCACTTCGGCCTGCGACTTGGAATCAGAAGTATGTAGGAATAACACACGCCACAACACAGTTGTGTCTTACAGCAGTTGTGCCAAGTGAGAAAAGCCAGACATTGCAGAGCAGGTCCCGAGCTACGCCCTTTGTACAAATTCTAGAGCACAAGAAGTAGTCTGTCATAAGAAGACAAGTGTTTACTGAGGGACATGGAAAGGGAAAAGGAATTAGAAAGAGGCACAGGGGACTGTGGAGGTGATGAATGTGTTCCTTTCTGTCACTTTGGCCATAGCCGATAGCTCCTCAGCTGTAGACTTGTGTTAAATGCATCAAATTCTCTTTCCAAACATGCACAGCTCATTGTGCAACCAATTTTGCTTCAACAGGTCCATTAATTTTAATATCTACCTGGCAGATGGACAGAGACATTTGAAGTCAGCAAAGAGAGCTTGTTGGAGGAAGAGGAACTGATATTTTAATTATATGTAGAGCCATTGGTGTGGACAGGTGTGGATGGGAAGAGGGAAAATAGAATCTCCTGGAAAATTGGTACTGGGAGACAGGCAAAGACAGAGTTCATGAGGACATTTACAAAGGCACTGCCGGCCTCACCTCTGTGTCGTAGAGGCTGTTGCTTGATTTTTGCTGTTCTTCAGTACTTGGACTGCTCTTGGCATAGTTCTGAGATATGTTCTCCCCCCAGATTGCTCTCAAGCTGGGAGTGGAAGCTTCTTACTGGCACCAGTATGTCTGCAGAGCTGCCACAGGTCAGTCTGTCTGCTTGAGACAGGAGTGCTGTAGTCTTGGAATCAGATTGAAAGTTACTGGAATGAACTACACAATTCATCCAAGTCTAGAAAGCGTGTCTGAGGGATTGGAATGCCCCTGAAAGTAAATGCATGTGTCCTGAGGGAGCTTAGCAAAGACACTTTGTGAAAACATGGCAGAGGGGTGTTATCACCCACCTGATTCACTGGATCTAAGCTTCTGGACCTTCCCCAAAGCCAGAAAGGCCAGAAGAGGGCAATGTTTTGAGTGCTTGCACAAGGCTGAGGCAGCCACAAAACACAACTAAAGACACTCATGAAAGAGGAATTCCAGAGCTGCTTCAGGAAGGTACAGGAACAGAGGGATGGGTTTCACAAGAAGGGCGGATTTCTAGGCAGTTCCTGGCAGTGTGCTTTTTGTTGTAATTCGTTGTTAAATCAAAATACAAACTATAGGTTTCAATCGTATCTCACAGAGGTCTCATTACTTTTTGTTTTTGCTTGCAAACTTCGGAATGGGAAGGAGAAAGTCCAGAGCACCAGGCTGTAACAGAATCCTTGGGGTGTAGCCAGATGCACCTCTACTACATAACTTCCAGAATAAAGTTACGGGTTTGGTACAATTTCCACTGTCACATAGCTGAGGAAACAAAGCCCAGAGAGCTTCAACGGCATGGCCTGTCGAAGCTAACACAGCTTGTAAGTGACAGAGCTGGAACCACACCCAGGTGTGGCCCTACCCCAAAGCCTTTTCTGAGGAAAACCCACAGAACTCTCTGCTTCCTGAAATTCAACTCTGTTTTCAAGCTGAAGAGTTGCCTCCATACTTGGAGTAGACACACTCCTTGTGCATTTCCAGAGTGTTTCCTGAGACTTGCTTGCTCTCAAACGTGAGCCTGCACCAGAGCCCATGGACGGGCTGGCTTGGCTGCCCCTAGGCATCCTGACAAGGCCCATCTCAGGTGGAGCCCGGAAGTTTGCCTTTCTAACAAGTTTCTAGTGGAGCCTAGTTCTAAGACCATGGTGGCAATCCGGGGCCTGTGATAGTGGTTCTCCCATATGTCCACACTTGAATCGCTGAGGGACTTTACAAACCTTGACACCATGGCTGTGTTCCATGCCAGTCTCCCCCTGGCCTTTGGAGGTAGGGCTGGGGCACCACAGTGTTCAAAAATTCTGCATGCTACCTAAACATGCAGAGGAGTTAGGAGACCACGGCTGAAGACTCTGGACAGATGAACCAAGCAGGAATTTAGCTGCATCACCAGCGTAATTGTTATTTTTGAAGTTATGGGACCAAAAGGGGAGGGGCTGTTTTCTGGGCAGCCTTTTTGGGTGGATAAACTTACTCAAATGCTACCAACAGGAAGACCTCTATTCCACCGTGTTTTTCACTTTCTGTTCTATTTCAAAGAAAACCAATATTGCCTTCTCTCTCTGCCGTCTGAGTATCTTCTTTAGCTTCTTTTCCTGCATATTGGCCCCGAGTTCATCATGTGAAAAAAAGAAATAGAACACAAGTTAAGTCTCATTGAGTTGACATTTCATAAAAGAAAAACAAACTTGATTATGCTGATGTCACAGGTTTCCCAAGGCACATCTCAGACTTTGCAGCAAAGCTAGCATCAGAAACGTACACCATATTTGTCCCACAGCCCCCAAGCTCTCAAGGATACGCTGCTGCTGTGCTTTTTCGCTCGTGTATTTGGGACATATGGGCTAATTTTTCATGAGATATCGATTTGTTTTGCAAAATGCTCCAGCAGGTAAAATTTAATTGACTGCTCTTAAAGACCCAGGTTGTAAAAAAGCTATCCGACCCCACAATTACACTCTGAAGCTTTTCCCTGCTAATCTTAGGAAGCATTACAGAGCATCGCCATCTCTGAGGCACCCTTCACAATCACTCAGCCTCCTCAAGGACTGATGTTCAGCTGGGCCTCCAGCAGGGTGTCAGGTGGCACCCTGACCTCGCACCTCCTGCTGCACCCGGTTCCCAGCGAGTATCACCATATCCACACTTGCGCTTAGCTTGGGATCTCAGCTCTGGTCAGGATCAGAGGGTGGGAAGGGGAAGGAAGCAGCAAGACCCTGCAGCCCATGGAAGTCAGCTGCTGCACCACGCTGGCTGAGAGGAGAGAGAGGCTCCACTCTGCAGAACACACTGGTTCCAGAAAAGCACAGACTTGGCTGCAACCCACCGAGAGATGCTCTTCCACTGTGCAGACGGGGAGTGGGGGAGGCGGCAGGGTCCCCGGGAGCAAGGATCCCCAGTGCATCACCCTCTGTGGCATCTCGGTGGCGTGCACTCTATGCTGCTGTATTTTTCTGCCAGGTAATTGAACATTAACCTCGGATGCCATAGTCGAGGACACATGGCTGTCCCATCACTGCCCCTAGCCATGAGGCTAAGCAGGAAGGCCAAGCTGTAGTCACATTCCAGTCCCAAGGCCATGTGGCTGTGTTTGGAGGCACAGACTGAAAAGTTCCTTTTTAAAATTTAGCCGTGGTCAGTGCTTAATGCTATGAATAAGGCGTGTGTGAGTCAACCCACTCCGGGCCCACGCTCACCTGTGGGGACTTTCTAAGTGGCCCTCTTGCTGTCCCTTCAGACCCTCCGATGAGCTCCTAGGCAGATCCAGGCCAGCGCTTGGCTCTGGGTACTGGAGACCATCTGCTCACAGCTGCTCCTCCCTCTGTGTGGCCTACCTGCTGCAGCAGCGGGTATCCTGTCCAAAGGCATCATCTCTGACGGAGGGAGGGTCCATTCTGGGCAGCATATGGTGCCATGCTAATCGGAAAGACGGGGTCGATCACCCTAGACAGCATGGACAGGAAGACCGTCAGCAAGAGCCTCTAGCCAGGACCACCAATTAAAAGACGTGCTAGCGACTGTGCCCTGGAGAGGGAGGCTGACAGGACTGCCCTTCCTCTCTCAAGATGCACACTTTCGTTTTACAACTTTGCAAGAATAGTAGCTGCTCATGGAAGAAATTTCAAATCATATAGAGCAGAAACAGTAAAAGAAGTCATGCGAAAGCTCTGCAGGTAGAAATTGCCCCAGGAGAGGCCTTCAGAAGCAAAGGAAATAGGGTGCTAGGTGGCTTTACACAGATTGAAGAAAGGAAGCTGGGATGAAGCTGTCACCAAAAATGAGATTCATATGTTTATGCTTTTATTAAAATGTGTGATGCTTAATTTACCTAAATGTTAACAGCATAAAACAAATAAAGGAAACTAAATTGATCCTCAGATGAAGATATTTAGTCTCTAAAAGATACTTATTTTTTTGGAAAAAAAATATTTAAAAAAGAGAACAATTTAAAAGAAAACCCACTACTCAGATTTTAGAAATAAATACCTGCTGTGAATGGCAAGAAAATTAGCCTGCTGCCTTTTCCTCTGCCCATGATCCCCCCACCCTGCCCCCTTTGGTACTGAGGGTTGAATCCAAGCAAGCTCGATCACTGAGCTCCAGCTCCAGCTCTTCTTATTTAGAGACGAGGTGTTGCTAAGGCTGGCCTGGGACTTGTGCGCCTCCTGCCTCAGCCTCCTGAGCGCTCAGAGCACAGATGTGCATCACCATATCTGGCTCACTGTTCCTACTGCCCTGGTGCTGTTGGTTCTATCCCTAAGACTTGCAATGTCTGCAGCAAGAGTGAAACAAAAACCCAAGCTATGTCAGAACATGCAAATATTATAAGGGTGAAATGGTAATTGAAATCCATCTTCTCACCTTCACAGATCGGCAAAACAGAATTTCAAAACATGAGTAAAACTACAGTATTTTTTTTTAAAGAAAATATGACTAAAAGCTAAACCTGACAAGTAGAAATAATTATTTTTGTTCCTGTTGATGTGTTTCACTGTTAGATAAGTAAGAAAGCTTTGGGTAATTTGTCACGTATAGTACACCTACTTTTTATACTTCAGCAAAAGTCTTGTATTTTTTTTTAATAATTGGGATTTTCATATTATTTGTGTTCTGTCAACAGTAAAAAACGCAAAAGATTCAATGTAAAATGTACTTATCATACAACAGATGAATATATTTAAGCCAAAAGTAACTATTAAAGGAAACATAGGAAGAAGCCTAAATTATTTGTCACACAGATTTTCCCATGGTTGGTCAATTGGAATTTATCATTAAGTATTGCCATAGACAACTGAGGGGGACCTCAGATACTTTTCTTACACTTATTATTTGCTTGGATTTGCTCTTTATTCTCTATCACGAATTACTGGGATCATTGGTAAGTCCTTGGGTGACAGGGATTTTTGGTTTGTTTTGTCCCAAACACCTGCCATGTTGAATATCCTGATACCCAGTAAATACAAGATAAGATTTTGCTGTTGCTATTACTACTCCCATTAGTTTGCCTTTCATTGTACTATGGAATACTTTAGGGATCCATCTGCTTTATGCCACACATGAGATACTTGGTAGCATTAGCCTTTTAGAGTTTAGTCCCTGGGGCCTGACCGCTGGGTGGAAGCCTTGCCTCTGTCACAGACCTTCACTGTGACCATGGGTAAGTCGCTACACCTCCTGGTGGTTTGATTTTCTCACTTGAAGAGATGAAGGCCTACTTCCACCCAGCTTTTATAAAGAGTGAATGAGTTGGTACAGGTTCAGAAAATGCCTTGTAAACACTATACAAACATTAGCTGTTCTTCTCTGTGAGCATTTGCTATGAACCATATGGATTTGACAAATCATGCATGTGTCTGTGATCGTTTTGCCTTCTATGAGTATCCTTTTGTTCCTATCACTTTGCTGATTTTTAAAGTCAAGATTCTAGCATTAAAATCATGCTCCATGTGACTGACAACGTACACAGGCACTGTTTTTTGCGTGTTTTATGTGGCTACTTTGCAACAGCCCATCCTTTCTCTCCCCTTTCTGCTCTATGTTCGCCTTTTTATCTGACTTCCTCCCCTACATATAATCTATGAGCTACTTCACGTTTCACCTTTCCACAACTCCAAGGAGTTAATCTGTGCACTCCTCTGTCTCCTGTTTCTAACAACTTGGTTGCAAATGGTGGCTATTTCCCCTTAGGGGACAGGTGGTTTATTTTTACCTTCTTCTCACCTAGCCCAGGAGCCTGGTAATTTTGGGACATAAGGACTCTTAGAGTGGTGTGTTAGCCTCTGTGCATGGTCACCACGCCTTGGCCAAATCCTTATCAGCCCAGTGAAGAGCAACACCACCCCAGGCCACTGCGAAAAAAGCCAGGAAAGCTCTGCTGAGCCCAGATTCCAGTCCTTATCTGGGGCCTCCAGGGTATCAGGTGGTCAGGTCACCAGTATCTGGCTTGATGAATGGTTATGCTGCATGGCCAGTCTAGGTCTAAGACCTTTGGCATAAAAGGATGGGTGGCTGTCTGATAACCAGACCAGACCAGAGCCACATGGAATGCTGGTGGGTGAGCTCCGTGAGTATATATGCCAAATCTTTTTTTTTTTTTTTTGGAGTCAAGGTCTTGCTATGCAATTCCAGCTGGCACTGAGTTCCGTTTTGTAGCCCAGGCTGGTTTTCAACTCGCACCGTTCCTCCTGCCTCCTCTTCCCAAGAGCTGGGATTACAGGTGTATGCCACCATGCCTGGCTTTGGGCCAAATCTTGAAGGACAGGGCTGAGAACAGTCCTTTGCTTCTGCTGCCTCCCCACCTGCCCAAGACAGGACTCCATGCATGACAGCCCCTCAGGTTCTTTCCTACTCATGGATACTGTTTGGGTGATGCTGTCTCTGTCAAGGCTGGCTGATTGCCCAGAGGGGCCGGGGTGTGCAGGCCTGAGTCCATGGGAGTAGGGCATCCATCTGTTACTCCACGGAGTGCGAATGTATGCCAGCACATTGCCCTGCAATTGTGGTCCCCAGAACAGGCCTTAGGTTCTTTAAGTAGTATCACAACACCTTTAGAAAACACTATGTCCCCGTGCTTTGGCGAATCTCATCCCCAATGCACTATGCTAAACAGAGCATTTGGTGTTGGTGGATATGTAACAAATAATCCCAGACCTTGGCCCTTGGTGCTTCATACTCATAGACTAACAGTTAGGAAGTGGAGGATCCATGAACTCTGGAGAGGAGGTGTCAGGCTTTGGCCATCCTGGCCACTCTGGCCACCCTGGCCGCCCTGGCCTCCCAGGCTGCCCTCACCTTCATGATGACAGCTAGGTTCCCCATGGCCATCCACCCAAGGACAGGAGCTTCCCAAGTCACAACCCACCACTTCTGTAAAACCTGGTGGTGTGTGTGTCAGCAGTCTTGCACATGGGAGAAGAAGCTGGCCAGTAAGCACCAGAGCCATCATGCAAGGTTTAACATGAGGTGTGATCCAAAACCTATGTTTAATGTCTGATTTAGTGACAATAAATGTTGGCATGGATTTCCCTCCAGAGCCTTCCCTCACTTGGAGCACTGATCCCATGATGCAGCAGGCAGCCAACATCACCCAATTCACGGATAAGTGAGATGTATAATGCGGGAATGACTGAGTTTCAATGTGCATCCTGCCCAGCGTTCGGGGGCCTGCAAGGTGGAGAAGCAGGTCTCTGGCAGTGTCTTGGAGGATCCCAGTTTGCAAGCACAGTTGCTGTCTTCCTCACCAGGAAGGAGGGGTCTCCTGTGAGCTACATCGCCTGTCCACATTTCACACCAAACCAGGAGGCCACGCTCAGCATCAGGCTCCCAGCTCCTGGAGGTCACTGACTGTGGGAGAGACTCTGTACCCTACAAATACTTCCCCTCAGGTCTGTGAGTCTTCCTTTTCTAGGAAGAAATTTACACCTCGCAAATCGCAGGTGCAGGCAGAGATCTCCCAGTTCGCCCTTCCTTCCTGGAAAAGATCTCTGTGCAGGAAGACGAGATGGCTGGAGCTCTAACACCAAGCCCAGCTAAAGGCCAGCCCAGGTGGCTGTCCTTGGGGAGACTTCATCTGCATAAGAAGCCACCCTTGACTGGCTGGATGCCCAGCCCAGCCCAGCCTCTCTAGCCTATGCCACCTCACCCAGGAGTCCAGATCCTGTCCCGGTGCTCAGCTTTCTGCAGTGTGTGGCTATCTCTGACCCCTCTGAGCCCCACACTCTGGGCTTGTCCTGGGAATGACACCATGTGCTTTCTTCTCTGTCATGTGGAGTTAGTTCATTTATGCGCCCACATGCGATCAAAACTTCAGAAAGACAAAAGTAAGTGCCCCCCCACACACAATGTCCCACCCTTCTCTGTCCTCTGAGTCAAATTCCTTCCAATATCCCACCCACCTGCCGGGTACAGACCATCCTCAGCAAGGCCCGCTGCAAACCCTCCCCTGGCATCTGTCCCTCCTGGCTCCCAACCCGCTCTCTTCCCCTAGGTGTCTCCTCTGTTTCCCTTCCGTGCGCATCTTACTTTCAGGGAGCTGTCATTCAGCTGTCAACAAATGTCTTGGAGGCACTACAGAGCCCGTTTGACTCACCTCCCTGGAGCCATTGCATTTTAACAGTGCTTACTTAGGGCCGAGGCATCTTCAGCACCCAAAAGAATCAATGCCAAAGTGGAGTTTTAAGCCCTGGAAGGAAAAGCATCTAGTGGCCCCATCTAAGGGCTTTGGGGAGACAATTGGGGGGCCTTAACCTTTGTTCCTCCAAGCACAGGCCACAGGCCCAGCCTGCCTTGTGAGCTCCGTGAAATTCCCCTCCCCAGCCAGGGCTGGAGCCCAGGAGAACTTCTGCGTGGTATGTGCAGCCCCCTGGGTTCCAACCTCAGCACCACAAAAAACAAGTCCTCAGCCTTTTCTGTCATTCGGACTGTGACTCCACACCCTTCTCTGAATTTCAAAATTGGATCCTGTCTCAGTTACTCTTCTTTCACTGCTGAGACACCCAAAATGAAGGAATGAAAGGCTTATTCAGTATGAGGGTGTTAGTCCATCCTCAGCTGACTCCAAGGCAGCGTGGCACATGGTAGAGAGCAACCTGTCATGGTAGTGGCCAAGAGAGCAAGATGGAGGAGCAGCCGCAACAGCGGCAACATTCAGGCTCTCTGCCTCAGGCTGGCGGAAGTATCCGCAATCCCAGCAGTACTCAGCTTCATAATCCCAGTGGATCATGAGTTATCTCAGACCCGAGAAGTCCCCACCCCATGACTACATCAGGTTTTGGGGCGACAACTGGACACAAAACATAACAGATCCATGCTCTACGTTTAGAGGGGACTTTCCCCAGAGTCCCCAGGCTGAAGAGCTCCTGGTGTGGTTTGTGTCTGCCTTGAGCCCGGCAGACACATTATTTTTTAATGACACTTTCTGTGACTGATCGCTTCTGTACTTTTTGCTGAACCATTTTTCACTTCCCTGGGCCGCTGTCTCTTCCCTTTCCCGGAATGAAAGCTTGGGCAACGTGTGGGGTGTCTCAGTCTGATCTCTCCAAAGCAATGAAGTAGCGCTCCCGCCACAGCGCGATAAGCAGAGTGGCCTTGCTTCTAAGGGCACTGTTGACACACGTTGTGGCAAATAAGTTCACATTCCCATCTGGGTGACTCAGCCCACCTGGCGCTCGGGCTCGCACACCCAGAGGACCAGGACAAATGCTTTGCAAGCCGGCAAGGGTGGGGAGGGGGGTCTCTGGGACTGCAGAGCCTGAGCACCAGCTGCGGCTCCCCTGGACGGTTCTCCAGGGGGCATCCCTGCGACAGGGATAGGTTCCCACCTGTCCTGCCCCTGGCCTATGAGCCTCACTGCAGCAGAGATGCAAGAGACTCCCGATGCTAATGGGAAGTTGACAGGGACAGGGTTTTCTGACGGTGACTACATGGCGACAAGCGCAAACTTGATCCTGCGGCCGTCTGTCCTGTCAAGCTCTGGAACCCTAGCAAATGCCTACTTGAAAGCAATCACAGTAGATGCCTGGAGGGGAAGCATTCTCCTCAGAGCCCTCAGGCCCATGCCTGGCAGGCCTCCCACAGAGAACAGAACTGCAGTGTGCACCTATAACCCCTGCCTCTGGGAGGCCGCAGCAGGAGGACTGCAAGCTAGAGTCCAGTTTGAGCAGTTTGGCCAGTTAGCAAGACACTGCCTCAGGCTGGGGACGTAGCTCAGTGCAAAGGCCGTGGGCTCAGTTCTACAAAGAAGAAGAAAGGTGATCTAGTCTTCTGGGTGGAGCTGTGTTCCCTGGCACACCCAAGCCCAGGGCTGAGTCTTCCCTGAGCTGCTCCCATGCCCTATTGGGCAGAGCAACCGGGCAGAGTCTAGCTCCTCCTTAAATTCACTTTAATCATTGGGTGCAGCACAGTGCTCTCAGGAGGGCTGTGGTGTCCCAGGGCATTCCCCTATCTTGATTTGTGTATGAAAGGCTGCTGGGTGACCACCAGAAGGAGGAAGCAAAGTAGCAGGCAGTGCAGGAGAAACACTTCCTAGGGTAGAGGAGAGGGCTCTTCTCCACAGAGAAGTTGCTGTCACTCTTGGGTAACTGTTCACCCTCTGTGTTACAGGCAGAAGGGACAAATGAACCCCAATGTTCCTTTCTTTTCGGATATGCCAAGACTTCACAATGCACAGAGGTACAGGCATGAAGAGGGGTATAGACGGAATGCACCCCAAACTCTGTTACTCACTTACTATGGTCTCCAAAGTCACATATGCCTCCTGCTGATGTTTCCTGGCGCAGAGGGGCTCCGGAAGGCTGAGTGCCTTGGGGTAGGAAGCCAACGGCAGGTGTAGCTCTCTTCAGTCTGCACCCACTCAACATCTGCCCTTCTTGGCTGTCTCTGTGTGTGCAAGAAATGGTGCGAGGGGCCAGTGCAAGCCGCCGGCCCCGCCAGGCTGTGGGGGATGCCCTTGTGAACAGGCAGTGCTCCTCCAAATATGCTGGCATTGCTGCTCACAGGATGAGAACGCAGCACCATAGCACCCTCGCTACTGCTCACCTTTAAACTTTTCAAAGCGTGTGCTTAGCCATTCTTCATCTGGTCTTTGTGTGTGTGTGTGTGTGTGCGTGTGTGTGGAACCAGGGATTGAACTCAGACCCTTGTGCTTGCCAGACAAGTGCTTATTCTATTAAGCTCTCTCCCGGGTCCAAATTAATTTATTTTTTTATACATTTTGGCTGGCTCAGTGTGCCTTGGGAGGGGCTGGGGCAGCATGAGGTCCCGGGGATCAAAATACAGTCCCTGCCATTGCCTGAGCTTGCCTGAGCAGACACTTTTGACCGCTGAGGCATCTCGGCGGCCCTCATCTGGTCTCCTTAACACATTTTTATTTCTATTTGGAAAACCAACCATGATAGGCTGTGGGGGAAGTCACCGGGTTAATGTCACCAGCAGGGCCAAGCAGCATCTCAGCTCTTAGCTGCTAGTGTGCCTCCCTGGCCACGGCGCCCTTCCAGAGAGCTTGGTGGGTACTACGTGTTACCTGCCAGGACTTTGGGAGGTAGATAGCTACTTTACAAAGGAAAGCAGCCAATAGCACCCTAAGCTTGGAAAATACTCAGCCAAGCAGACCTCCTGACGGCTTCAGCCCCCTGGACCTTTGGTGCAGTCCCGAATTGGTCTATAGCACAGCAATGCCAATGGCATCTTCAAGCACCCTGGACTTCAGAGCCCTTGGCTTCTGGACTATATTTGCACCTTGGAAAGCATTTTGATAAATCAGACTCATTGGTGCATATGATCTCAAGGACCAGAACTCTGAATAACTTCTGATACCAAGCAGGACGGACCTGTTCTTCTGGGTATTTCAACCATCAGAGGCCTAGTACAGGGCTTTGGTATCTGAGTGGGTGCCTGAGCAGGTGCTGGAAAAGCCCACTTGGTACAGAGTACTGAGTGTGATCTGCAGCCCTTTGGCTTTGAAGAGTGTCACAAAGGACTTCCTGGTCACATTTGCAGAATGGCCTGAAAGTTTAGTAGGTAACTGGGCCCTGCAATATCCAACGACACAGACATTCGAGCTACAACAGTTCTGGCATAGCCTATAATGTCTCCAGTGTCTTTTTTTTTTCTTCTCTCACAAGTTCCACCACCCCTATAAAATAGATTGACAATGATGTATAATTACAACCATTTAATTGCCTATCTATAATAAAATTTCAGAGGACTATAATCATTCCCTCCATGCAGATGTATCATAATTCTCACAATTAAACCCTGAGTACCTGGACCGAAATTGGTCTTTGCATCTCTCTAGATCTCTGTGCCCTGCCCGTCCCTAGGTCTTGAGTTGTGTTCAATGGAGACCTGGCTGGCTGGTCAATCTATTTCCCATTACCCCTTGCAGTAGCTCAAGTGCCCTGTAGAAACCTTGCTGGACCCTTGAAGGCTTGGTTTTCCCACGTTTGGGGTATTGCATGAAACCCCAGGGCGCAGGGCTGTGATTTTGTCTTCTGCCCCACCAGGGATGGGTCACAGCCTGGCAATATGCAGACAGCATGGAGCTAACACTGAAGGAAACACCCAGCCTGCAAGAGGCAGGGAGAAGAAAGAGGCCAGCAGGAAAGGCCCCTCCCCCGCCTCCACTGGCCGCGGCCCCGAGGTGTCATGGCACCTCATAGCAACTGCAGCGCCCTCATACAACTTGTGGCTGCCCCAGAAGCTGCCACGTCTTTGCCTGTTTCCCTTGCTTCACATTCTGTGGCCTGGAACCTTCTCCCCACCAAGCGGCTTTAGCACTGCCAGCACCAACTTAAGCTATGTTTGGGGTGAAAGCAGGAGACAGACATGTATCCAAGGATTATCCCTGTTTGTAAAGAAATGCAGTCATGGCTGATGCTTGCCACACTTTGCTCTGCTAACTCTTACCACATGACGTTTCCACTGCCCGTGTGATGCAGGTAAAAGGATGATATGCGTGTCGCCTCCAGCTTCTGTTTACTCTTACCTACCCAGGAGCAGATCTTCCCAGCCATCCCTGTAGATGACAGATGTAAGAGTTCATTAAGAAAATAATTATGCCCTAGACAAGAAGGCTGCCAGATTTCGTCACTATTGAAGCATGATTAGTTCATGATCTTTCGCTCTATCTCAAGGGATAAAATGTATTCTGGTAAACACAAGAAATGAACTCTACAGAAGCTGCAGATTACACTCAGGCCTAAGCAGAAGGATAGATTAGTTTAATAATAACTTTTCTAATGCAACTGGAAAAGGTGATTAATTACCAACCTTTCCACGGCAGAATCATTCAAAAATAAATTTCCGTAAAGCTTGATTCTTTCCAGTGGCCAACATAATGTATGGATTTCTAACCTGGAGATGAGGGATTTTCGAGCTGTCCTCTACAGTTGCTTCCAGAAACAGAGATTTATCCCAGGAAATGAACTTGCCCTCGTTTCAGGGGACTGTTAGTGTCAGGAGGAACAGGAGAAGTTGTGCTGCAGAGATGAGCCTGTTGCCTCAGGGACTCGCAGACACACAGGTCTTCTGAAGGTCCGCCTGAGACCTCCTCAGCCATCCTCACTGTAGCAGCCCCTCCACCACACCTGCTCCCCTGGTAGGTAAAACGGCTGCCTATACAGTGACCCTTAAGGCTTCGGCAAGCGGGTGACGCTATGATCTCCGCCCTCATTTGAGTGATCGTGTCGGTCAGACAGTCAGGTGGTCACAATTTGATTCAAAGAAGCCTGGGAAACAGTGTTCTGCCAAAGGCCCCGGAGAGCAGGACCAGGATCCTTGCTTTCAGCTCTAAGAACTGCAGCCCTGTGCACCACCAAAGGGAGAAATGGCATCTGCAGCCAGGAGGATGAGGAGACCAGTTTGTGCCAAGCACAGCTTCTCCTCTTTGACCTCACTGTAGATAGCAAGATGATCTGAGAAACTTAAAAGTGGTGCTGCCACACACCGTGCGTGCACGCACACACACGCGCACACACACACACACACACACACACACACACACACACACTCCTCCAGAACCACCTGCTGTAAATGCTTGCCAAAAATTCCCATCTAAGAAAGGGGAGAATTGAGCTCTTCTGCCCCGTGATAAGTAATACCGACAAGGAGAAGTAGGAACTTGCTAACCCCATTCTGGAGCAAGATGGCTGTCAGAAATCCCGCCTCTCAAGGCCCGCCTCTGTGCCAAGGCTGACTCCTCTCTGCCAGCCGAGCTCTGGCAGCAGGACGATCCCCAAATGCCTTGGCACCCAGAGCACATTACTTCCAGGTCCCTCAGTCTGCACAGGAAGCCTTTGCAAATGCCGTCCCCAGATTCTCTGCAGACAGCATCCTGTGAATCTCAGAGCGGGCTTGTTTTTTTGTGATGTTTTCCTAGGAGAGAAAAAAGCCATTTTCTAGAACATTCCTTTGAATGGTGTCCATAAATCAGAGTTGAAAGACAGCATGGCCAGAAGCTTTTGAAAGAATTTCTGGCCTTTCTTCTCCTGGCTTTTAAAAGACCATGTCGTCAGAAGCCATCTTCTTTATCTGTCCAGGGCTAAGTAGAGAGTCTTATACAACCATCACAGAAGAGGAATTTTCTTTCAAAGGAGAAAGAAAGAAAAGGACAAATCATAAAGAGATTTTAGGTACAAGAACCTAGAAGCTTTTATACAGGGTACATTTTTATAACTCCACAGAAACATCTTTGCTTCTCCTTCAAGTTCGTTAAATGGGGCGAAGGAGAAGAACGCATATCTCACCCCTGCTTGGCGCCCACTCCCCCACCATGCTGTCTGTGTGCCCCAGTTAACGTATTGGCACCGCTGCACTACCCCAAGGCCTCACCTCTGTGCCCAGAGCCTCTCTGGCTGCTTGGAAAGCAGGCAGCAGTTTAATGACCAGATGTGTTCCCTTCAGAGACTCCTGTCCCCTCTAGGAATTCTGTAAGTGCTTTCTATACAGCAGTAATAGGATGGCTCAGGCAGACTCTCTGGCTCAGATACACTAACTGGTGCTCCCTTCGGGAAGGAGGAGCAGGGAGCTTAGTGATAAGGCCATTAGGGCAGACTGCACCCGGTGAGCTGGCAGTCCCAGAAGCCACTTTTCTTGTCCATTGTAAGCACAAGAGGAAGTCGGTGAAAGGCTCCTCAGAACAGACTTCCCAGTGGGATAGAATGCTAAGGTCAGACTCTGATAATGATGGGCTAAGAGTGATTTAGTGCTGTGATTACTACTGAGCAGGGCGGGCAGCTCAGAGGAGAAGAGGGTAAGAGCTCACAAGCTGCCCCAGACAGTGAGCTTCCTGCTCCTGCCCCTGGAGGTGTCAAGGGACTCCTCCTCCGGGTGCCTTGGCAACTGTGTCTGGAACTCCAGGATGCACAGGTAGAAGAGAACCCTGTCTCTGGGGAATGTCTGTCCTCTTGCCATATCCACTTAACTGTTGTCCTGTGAATTCATACCCTTGGAGTTTTCTTCTAACACCAGATTTCAGGGTGCCTTGAGCCTCTGTCTTCAGATTTCTTTGTAAAGGTTGAGGATGCCTTTGAGACTTACTAATGGCCTAGGAACAACTAGAGTTACAGAAAGGTTAGCTGCAACCAGGAATGTTGTCCTAATAGGAATTGAGGTGGGAAGGAGGCTCCAAAGGGCACTATGGAGCATGACCCAGAGCCAGCTGAGCAGTTCTGATTTTCTTTCTCATTCCTGACTCTTCTTTTTTCAATGCACGGTGGTGATTTATAGTGTGCTACCAACTACATAAATTAATAATTCCATAAAACCAGTAAGATGACTTTAGAACTGTCTCTGTTACTCTTCTTTCATTGCTGGGACAAATGCCTGACACCCAAAATGAAGGAAGGAAAGGTTTATTTAGCTCACAGTTACTGGAGGTTTCAGTCCATATTCAGCTGGCTCCAAGGCAGAGACGCACATGGCAGAGAACAGCAGTTCATGGCAGCGGAACGACAACAACAACATGGTGACAGAGGCAACAGAAGGAGTCTATCTTTGTCTCCCTTACATAACATTCAGCTCTCTGCCCCAGGCTGAGGGAAGCATATGCACCCATAATCCCAGGCGTACTAAAATCCATAGCCCCAGCCTTGGATCACCCATAATCCCAATGGATCATGACTTAGTCTCAAACTCTAGAAGTACCTGCCCCATGACTGCAGGAGGCTTTGGGGGAACAACTAGACATAAACCATAACAAGGATAACTCTACAAATTATTTTATAGTCCTTTTAAAAGAATGGAGAACAATGCTTCTGCCCTTGAACAGGGGCTGGATTTAGCTGTTTGTTATGATTGTTGTTGTTGTTTTTTTCCAGAACTGGGATCAAACTCCGGACCTTGCACTTGCCAGGCAGTCATTTATACCCCTGAGCTATCTCCCTGGACCCCAGCTGCTTGTCTTTAGTGAACAGAAGGAGGCAAAAAAAAAAAAAAACATGGACGTGTGACTTTAAATGGTCAGTCCTTAAGGTCCCACTGGCTTCCTGCTTGTTCTCTTGGAGCACTGATTCTGGAGGAAGTCAGCTGCCATGTTGTGAAGACTCTGGGCACGTTGTGGTGGGACCCACTGTCAAGGCACTGGGATGTTCTACTAATTGCCAAGTGTGCGCCATCTTTCTTTTTCTTTTTTTTTTTTTTTTTTTTTTTTTTTTTTTTTTTTTTGTCTTTTTGAGACAGGGTCTCACTATGCAGTTGACGCTGGCCTTGAGCTCACTTTTGTAGTCCAGGCTGGTCTTGAATATATATATATGAATATATATATTTGCCTCAGAAATGTAAAGAGAAAGGAAAGAAAAATGAGCCACAGCAGCTTTCTGTTCTACTCTTGGCTGTGGGAAAATAAACATGTTGTGTGAAAGCACTTTAGGAGTCTTCCCAGGTGCCTCTCCGTGGGTCAGGCACAGGGTCCCCAGGTTGGCGCTGTGCCTCTGCCCCATTGGCCCCTCCCTGCAAGGTAACTGAGAAGATGGCGTTCTTCTATCTTGGACTTAGAAGAGCTTAGACTGGCAAAGCTGGAATAGTACATAACCAGAGGAGGCAAGAAGAAAAGATCTATAGTTTATATTAGCTTTTGTGTGAAGCATGAAAAAAATTAGAAAATGTTGTATTCTAACAGCTAGAGAAAAGGTGTCCTCCTACAGTTCAAGGCTTTGTGAATTTTATTCCTAGGTTTTTTCATCCCCACCTTGATTTATTAGCCCTTCTCAGCATTATATCTTGTAGACCTGCCAGAAGAACACAGTGCAATGAAACATCTGGCAAACTTCCCCAGATCCGATTATGAAATACCCTCGGTTTTCAATTTGATGAAAAGTAAACAAGTTATTGTCTTCCCTAGAAGTGATTCACTTTGCTGTCGGAACCCAAGGTGGGAGGCGAGGAGGCTTCAGAGCCCTTCCTCAGGCCGTGAGGCACAGGGGCCTTGTTTTTCACAGCCTGGATTAGCCAGAGGGGTCAGGTAACTCCTCCATGCTTCATCTAAAGAACACCTCTGCCTGCTCAGTGAAGTGGTGCTTGCATTTTTAATTTCCAAGCAGTGAGCTGCGACGCTGCTAAAGGGTCACTGGTGAACTGACATTGTATCAACAAATAGTAATTGCTTAATTTCTGCAAAAAGGCCTGCCTACTTTCATTTCTATTCCAACTTTCCAACCCTAAAATGCTCTCTTTTTCTCTCCTCCTCCCCCCACTCTCACACAAACACACACATATACATGCACACACACATACACAGAGAGTAGGGAGATTTTCAAAACACAACATAGATGATATGACCACCTCCCGCTGTGTATAGTACAACAGGACCAGCTAAGCTATACAGGGAAGACCGCCTACAGGCTTTTCTGACAACTGTCTTTTCTGAACCTAGAATTCACATGTCTGGAATCTATGCAAGCATCAAACAGGAAACAGTTCACCATAGCTACAGGAGAGGTGACTCTCAGTATTCCCAGGGCTCTTTGCAATAAGGCATTTTACAGACACAATACACAAAGCTACCAAGCAGGCCCCCTTGGCTGACAGGCAGGGAGGGCCAAACAGAACAACTTTCAGGGAGCGCATCCTAGTCTTGAGTGCATGGAGCATCTGCCAAGAGGCTGCAGCAGAGCCAGACAGCTCTGGGGTGAGACCTAAGGGGAAACTGAGGTTGCACGAAGGGAAGAATTTTGGTGAGTGATGTCAGTGTGGCTGGGAAAAAAAGTAAAGATGAGCACTGCAAAGATTATAGTGGGTTGGCTTGACCCGCAAGTGATCACAGCATTGCCACTGCAAGAACTCAGAAACAACCCATGGGATGGGGTGAGCCCAGGTTGTGTGAGCTGACCAAGCCCAGCATGGATCCGCTGGAAACAGCCCAGGCTGTGTTGGAGTCCATCAAGTAAAAGGGAGGTGTTGTTTTACCGAGACGAACTCTGTGACTGAGTTGTTTTAATTATTTTCTAGTCAAGCACAGGTGGAGCTGGGCCCTGTATTATACACTGGATGAAAGTTGGCTCAAGACTCAGGGGAATTGCTTTCAGCACATTCGGTCTTTCTTGAAACAAACGAGCCTGCTAGACGCCTGGACACTCCAGCATCTCTGCTAATAGCGTCCGTGCAGCTTGTCTATCTTCCTCGGGTTTTGATTTCCCTCCTAAGCACTGACTGCTAATGCTTCCAGTGAGGGAAACAAGCCAGGAGAGAGAAGAAGGAGCACAGCCCGCATTCTGGCCCTGTTTCCCCAGGAGCCACATTACATTATTTCTGTGAAGGCTTCCACTCTCCTCGCCTACCCACCATCTCTGGAAGCTGACGGTGGGCATCCAGGCAGGGTGCTGCTTCTCTCAGTGGGATCAGACTGTGGCTCCCACCCAAGCTGCCCGGCTGAGGTGTGCAGTGCTGCTTACTTAAGGAACCAAGAGATCAGAGAAACAGATGCAATTACTGCATCCCCCAGAGCAGTGAGCTAGAAAATGCTGGGGAACCATTGCATGTTCAGCTCTAGTTTCTTAATCCCTCACAGCAGAAGTAAGACAGAGGACCAGGAAGCTCAAAGCTCCTCTTATAAATATCAGACAGCATCGTCAGGAAAGGAGGATAGAAGGGTGAAGGATGTTTTCAAGGCTCCCAGAGTGGAGTGTGTTGCCCGTACCATTTCTTCTGGAGGGATGGTCCTCTTTTCAGTTATACCCATTTTCCAATGCTTTTCAATCTCACTGGTGCTGGGCCTGGCCAGCAGCCCCCTGCCCAGGCAGCCGTGTGTGACCCCAGTCCTGGAGCTCAGCCTCCTCTGAGTCTGAAGACTCCTGGAAGAATAGTTGGCCACAGCCCTAAACCAAGGGCACTGTGGGCTGCAGCTGGGAACAAGTGACCTTGGCATATGAGAAGAAAACAAAGCCTCTCCCAGCAATCCTGGGCTGGTGGTGCAGGTCCTGCCCACTGCCCTGTCCTGGTAGGCAGCAGCTTCGGCCAGCTGTGGGTGTGAGAGGTGGTGGTTTATTAAATTTATCCTTTCCATAGACATGGGTAAGCAGAACCAACCTAGATATTGTAAAGACCAGCAGCAAAATTCATATTCTTGAAAACATGAAACAGAAATAAAGTGGTTGGTGAGGAGCTTTAATGTAACACTGTGCTACACATATAATACCATAAGGCTGAATTGTTTCCTACTCTGCCTTTGGTTGAATGATCGGACACTATGGATTCATCTGATCTCATGTATTTTCCATCTTTTTTTTTTTTTTAAATCAAATGTTCAAACTTTTAGCCGGGCGTGGTGGCACATGCCTGTAATCCCAGCACGTGGGAAGGATCAGTGAGAATTCGAGACCAGCCTGGGCTACAAAACTGAGCTCAAGGCCAGCCTGAACTGTACAGCAAGGCCCTGTCTCAAAAAGACAAAAAAAAAAAAAAAAGTTCAAACTTTATTTATTTATGTTATGGCCAGCTCAGCCTGCCCTAGGGTGGGGGGTGGCTGGTGCAGAATGCGGTGCCAGGGATCGAACTACAGTCCCTGTGGTTGCCTAAGCAGGTGCCTTAGACTGCTGAGCTATCTCGCCAGCCCAATGTTCCATCCTTAAGCCAGATAAAATGTCACTTCTTCATTGCGCTGAGATTTGATGACTTTACTTCATTTTAGTTTTGTATTTTAAGTTACTTGTTTTGGGGAGCAATTTATTTTCATTCTTATTATTAAGCCCAAATTATATATAGACAATGAACTTTGACAATGGATATACTCATGTGACTACTACTATAATCAAGACATAGAAAATCCTGATTACCACAGAAAGTTGCTTACAGTCGCTTTCCAATTACTCCCAACCACCCCCAACTCTTGTGAGGTAACCACAGCTTTGACTTCAAAGGACATAACTTTGTCTGTTATTGACTTTCCTATCAACAGAAACATACTATATTTAGTCTCCAGTGTCTGATCCTTTTGCACAACAAATCTGTAGTATCTGCTGAGGTATGTATTTGTTCATGTGTATAATGTTCGATTATACAAACATATCACACTTTGTATATGTGTTCTTTCATTGACAGACATTTGGAGCAGGGCTGTGCATAAAGTTGCCAGCAAGAGTCTTTTGTGGTTAGGTTTGCATTTCTCTCATGTAGGACTAAAATCACAGATTAAAGGGTAGAGGAGCATTTAGCAGCACTATCAGGAACTAGCAAAAAGCTTCCCAGAGCTGCCGCGACATGGATGCCAGACCTTGTAGGAGACAGAAGGTGGCATTTCACTGAGGATCCATCTCCATTTTCTTGATGATGATATCAAACTTATTTTCCATGTGAGTATTGCTCTGTGATACATTACCTTTGAGACGTAGCTTTTCAAGTATTTGCCCAGTCTGTTGCCTATTGTTGATATATATATACATATATACATATATATATATATATATATATATATATATATATATATATATATACTGAATAAAGTTCTTAGCCACATAGTGATTCTGTTTCCTGGTCTATAGCTTGTCTTTTCATGGCCTTGACAGTATTTTTAGTAAAAAGTTTTAAATTTTGGTGAAGTCCAGTGGTATCAACTTTTATGCATTTGGACATTCCTGCTTCATTTAGAAAATCTTTGCTTAAATATCTGAGTGACTTTTTAACAAAACTGTTAAAAGAACATTTAAAAATATTCTCAACATCATGGTACCTCAGTTCACAAACATCATTCTTTCCATGATTCTGGTTGCAAACCAAATTGGACCATAACGGAATCAAATTCAGTGGTTAGATTCAGTGTTGATCTTATGGGGAAATTTGATTTCATTCGTGCCCAATCTGGTTTTTGATTAGAACTGTGGAAATAATCAAGTTTGTGAACCAAGGTACCATTGTCCCATGAGCTAAGTTTCCCTATCTTCTAGATAAACAAATAGAAATGGGATGAGGCTTCCAGTAAAAACAAGAGCTAGTGTAAGAATGTACCCCTTAGTGTCCCTTCTTGGAATGCTGTAGAACTCATGAGTGCTCTTCTCCAACTACATCATATGGTCCCTTCATAGACATGGGACAGGATTATACTGTTGTAGGTTCTGGGTAGTAAAGTCATATGACCTCCTTGGGCCAATGAAATTTGGATGTAAGTGATTCCTACTTCTTAAGAGAAACAGAGAAGACCAGAGAGTGGTTAGTTACAGCGTCTCCCTACAGCCAAGTTCACTACAGATACACATTTGGAAATGAAGACTGCACAGCACTGAGTCCCTCAGAAGATATGGAACTGCTTCGGATATGTGTGATAAAAGGAGATGAAAGGGTTTTATTGGCATAAAAAACTGAGATTTTGAGGGCATTTCTTCTAAAGCTAAATCTAAACCTATTTTGAACAAAACAGAAATTATTGTCTTCATGTCACTACACTGGATATCTGATATTTCCATCCTTTCTCAACAATAAACAACATACTTAGGTACAAAATTTAAGAAGAAGAGCACAATAAAAATGCATTTAATTATTTAGAATAATTTGAAAAATGAAAGAAAAGTAATTGTCAGCACTCTGGGAGGTTGAGGTAGGAGGACTGTAGCTTGGAGCACTGCCTCTGTCACTCAGCAAGACCCTGGGTCAAAGCAAGACTTCGAGGATGCAGCCCAGCACAAAGGGCCAGGGGCCAGTCCCTAAGGCCTCCTAAGTGAGAAACGAGCAAGCAGCAATCATAGTCTTCACTCAGAAACAGCTGGAGAGAGCAGATACGGCTTGGGGAGGACAAGTTTTTAGAACTTCTTTTTTGTTCTTCCTCTTTCTTTCCTTAAAAAACACTGTTCTCCTTGTTTCATTCATCAAAAAGCCAACATAGCAGCATCCATATGTGGGTGAACTTCAGCAAACAGGCCCCAGAAAGGTTGGATTAGTCAGCAAGAAGCGCAGCTGCCCACTGGGCCTGGACATTGAGTGTGCCCAAAGGGACTCAGACACCAGGGTCACGAGGAGCCAGCCTTCCCTCTGCCAGCACACGGAGTACAAATATGGAGGGGAAGGAGCTGAAAGATGGCGCTGCCCTGGAGCTGGAACTAGCAAGGGGAATTCACAGTTTTAAATATAGATGAAAAAGTTTATGATACAGAATAAATGTAGGGCGCACATGACTGATCACCAGGTGTCAGAAAAGGACAAGGAAAGTGTCAGAGTGGGCAGAGACATCATTTGTTAAATTGTTATAACTTTTTAACTTTTGTTTTCATGTATTTCGAACAGGGTCTCACTGTGCATCCAGGATACATAGGGATCCTCCTGTTTTCAGCCTTCCCAGCTCTGGGATTATAGGCGTGTGCCACCAAGCCCAGATTTGATCACTGGCTCACCACACCCAGGGGCGGCGCCAACATGGCATGCAGTGCTGGGCATTGAACCCTGGTCCCTGTGCTTGCCTAAGCAGGTGCTTAGTCCACTGAGCTATCTCACTGGCTCTGAGACATCATTTAGGTGACGAAAGCAAAGAAATAGTTAAAGAATTATAAGTCATGCCCAAGCTCATGCATGTAGGATTTTTCATTAGCCAAACTTGGGCAATTTTATCATTGAATTGAATAATAAATTAGAATGGATTACAATCGCTGGAGAAAAACAGGAAGCTGTGTGCATAAACAGATAAATAAAGGAATGAATAAATTAATAGGTGGCAAGAGGAATTATCAATAAATCCATAATTTAACCATAAATTAATATTTAACTTAGCTGCACATTAATGATTTATTAAAGGAATGAATGTGTAGAAAGCTCTTCCCCATTATAAGAAACAAACTAATCACTGTAGAAGGAATGACAGGATTGGAAAATTCCGATTTAATGACCACGCTAATAAAAATGCAGGCAAGGACTCTGTGGGCGAGTGCTAAAATTTGTGCGTGAAAGCTGGATGAGTAATGGGTTTTACACAGTCTCTAAATATCGCCCACAACCTTGCAGATTTATTTGCTACAAAGGAAGAGATGTGTGCGCAGGGGTGGAGCTTAATGAGAGAGAACTTGTGTGGAGTTTGGCCCTGGATTCAATCCTCAGCACCACAGTGAATAAACTAAAAAGAAAAAGAAAGAAGTATAATTCTACAGCAGAGACCTGCGGGCACCTTCTCTACTGACTGATCTAACCCAGCATGGCCAGTGATGGCGCAGACACCGCGAAGAACGCAGCGTTGTAATTTCCCTTCCGCTAGAGGCGTAAGTGGGATCTGAGCACCGGGGTCACCTGGGGAAGCTTGCACGGAAGACAGCTGACCGGACAAGCAGTTGGCAGCCTTCAACAAGCCAAGATTCCGGAGGTCAAAGACAAAGGACCAAGCATACTTGAAAGGCATTTGTCCTTGTTCTTCCCAGTTTTCTGCAGGTTTGGAACTGTCAGGCAAAATGCTAAAAACGTCTCTTAGTGTGACCCAGTAGATTTCCAGCAGCCAATGGACAAGGTGGACACAAGGGCCCTGGGGAGTGGACTGCAGTGGGGAGGTATCCCCAGGATCACTCTGGCTCCTCCCGCACAGCCAACCCTCTTGAGATGTCCAGCGCTCCGTTGGGGTCAGCGGCTGGCAGCCTGGGTAGAGTGCGAAGAGACGCTGTAGTTCTACTAATTCCACTTCGCCCTGCAGATAAGAGGGGAATCCAGAGAGGACCACTAGGAAAGAGGACGAGAAGGGCACCGGGGGCCACTGACCCAGAGGCCAGGCGGGCTGTGGCCAGGCCACGGAACAGATGCACAGTGAGGGTAAAGCTCAGGGGCTGGGCTGAGGACAGGGAGGGGTGACCCAGAGCTGATTGGGAGACCCCGAAAGAAGCAGTGAGCCAGAGGGCCAGGAGAAGCCATTGCTACTCTTCAAAGTGCAAACCTCGGGGGCAGCGGGGCAAACCAGAGAAGGCAAGCGGAAATATGTAAAAGGCAGAGGCAAGAAATAAAAAACATGCCAAGTTGAAATCAAAGGTCAACAGAGACTCAGCGATAGACGGGTTATTTATTGGCCTTAGAAAGTGAGATTACAGAAAATGGAAATAAATTCTGTGCCTGGGGAGTCCGTGAGAAAGGCTGGCAGATGGGAGCCAGAAATATAGATTCCAGGAGGAGAAGAAACACAGCCAGAGAAAGCAAGGGCGTACGCAGAATTGACAGCATGAAGCCTATGCGACCTGCACTCCGGTACAGCACAAGGGCTGAATAGACTGCAGCCTGGCGTTCCAAAGTTCAGGGGAGAAATCCAGATGTGCTCCTCCTTTATGATTCCATCCTAAGGGCAAGAAACAAGCTGCTGAATCACTCACTATGCAAACAGATGAACATGCAATACTCAAAACACCTTCCTGGAGTCAGAGAGGGGCAGGAAGAAAGAGGGGAAGCTACACAGATACTCCTAGTGGGGGGCCCACAGACGCTGTGGCTCGAAGCCTAGGGGTACCCGGCACACGTCCTTAGTACACACTGTGTGTGCCAACCATGAGCGCTGGCTCCGTAAATGCTGCTTTACCTGCTGGGGAGCAAACATTTCCCTCAAGGGCTGAAGGCAAACATGGAATAAAAGAAGACATATCTCATAGGTGGAACCTTTGAGAGTGTCAGGAATACATAATGATGCAGTAAAAAGTTACATGAGGGCTACCTCTCACGACTTCATTTTAAAACATTTTAAAGCCACTGGATGAAAAGACTTGGGCCAGCCACACACATTCCAGATGACTCTTGTGCTTCCAGTTCAGTGGTGGCGCACCTGTGGCTTGTGTGCTACTGTGTTTTTCTTTTAAGATGAAAGATACTGATGTATAAGTTGTTTCCTCTAAACTGAAACCTCCATGGTCAGGTTTAACTGCAGCCTTGGCCCTTTGAGATGGGTCAGTGGGCTTGGGGTCGCAGGTCGAGCACTGGGTCTCTCAAAGGTTCACCACCCAGGTTCTGGCCCACACTGGGGAGTGCACCGCCCTCACCAACCCCTCCCGCTCTCACGCCCTTCTTCCTCAGTAGCCACCCTCACTGAGCAGCCTGCCTTCTCCTTCTTAGTCAGGGTCTGCTTCCTGGAAACACACACCAAGGCCCCTGGAGTAAGTCAAGGGTATTTATAAAATAGAAACTCTGCAAACACAGTCCTTTCCTGGTGGAGAAACTGGAAAAATGAGAGAAGTTGCAGCTGGAGGTTTCAGTGTGGTGGTGGAAACTAGAGCAGGACAACAAGGTGGAGAATGGCAAATTGTACAGCCTGGATGCAAGAATGGATGCCCCTCGGGGTTCTTGCTAGATTTCCAAGTATTAGCAGGGACTCCAGTGCCTGAACCTCCTAACACAAGCACCAAGGAGCCTGTATCCCCTCACACGCTCTTGGCTTGAGAGATTTGTGAAATTATTTTGTCTAATATTCACTCATGATCCACCTGCAAGTTGTACAGGGAAGGAGTTAATAACACATCGAAGCCTGTAAAAGTCCCAGTGTTGCCCTGGAGCCTATCCTCTAGCATTCTGGGAAGGACACGTGGTCCCAGGTCCTCTGATGCTGGGCTGCAAGAAGTGGTGCCATCACATTGGAGAAGCTTGTTAGTCTGTCACATACTAGGCATACACCACTCAGCCATCCAGCCATCCCACTCCTAGGCATTTATCCAAGAGATGTGAAAGGGCATCTTCACACAAGCATTTGGGGCTAAACACTGCGGCAGCCTCACATGCAGTAACCCAAAGCTAGCAGCAGGGAGAGTACCCATTAATTTGTGAACACATAAAGCAGCACATTGACACAATAAGACATCTCTCAGCAGTAAAAGGGGGCAAATTCTTTAAGCCCACAACAAACAACCTAGATATATCTCAAAATAATTCATGCAGAATAAATGAAAGGCGGCAAACAAATGACAAAAGAACTCCAGATTGACTCCATTTATGCAGAAACCTGGAGAACACAAACTAAGAAAGCAGATCTGTGGTTGGTGGAGACTGGGACAGGTAGGAGGGGATCACAGAAGGGGATCTGGAACTCCGGGGGTGACAGGTGATTCTGATGACTGTACAGTGAACTCACCAGGTTACACTAAATATATTCAGACCTTCTGTACCTCCACTGGGGCTCACTATAGCTACCTAAGTGCTGGTGTAGGTTTTTCAGGAAAGAGCTGACTAGACACAGGTTCCCTCTCAGCCTCTCCTCTGAGGACAGGAAGTGCCTGCCCCTCTCACTAGGCCAAGTGGAAGGGGATTCCCAAGGATCTCTTGGAAAGTTTGTCATATGTTCTCTGGAAGTTGTTGGATGAAGAAATAGCATAGGACGTACACCGCCAATAAACCTGATAACTGGAGGCGTGTCTGTCTCCCACCTGTGTGACTGGGGCAGAAGAGAGAGAGAAGAATGTCTCTGCAGGATGGAGAAACATTCCCTGAAGTGGGTAAAGTGAGGCTTTCCTGGAAGCCAAGAAAGGAGCCAGGTCAGGTCACCTTGCGGGTGACAGAAGCACTGTGTGGGAGAGAACGCCTGAGTGACTCCATGCGTCCAGACTCCTAACAATTTGGGGGGCCCCGAAGCCCATGCACCACTGGGCAAACCTTTCAGAGCTGCACATTAGTGCCCGTCTCCCGCTGGTCACCAGAGGGCTCACACATCGCAGTCCTAAAACGTTACCTGCAACGTTCGCCACCAAGTGCACTGCTTTGATTAAGATTGTCACAGCTGCCCACAAAGCTTGTTCACTGCCAAGTGTGCTGCTCACACAAGCAACACAAGAGTAGCAGAAAGTCCTGAGAGAAAGGCGACATCTTTGCGTGGAACGTGATATTACTAAACACAGAAAAATTATTCAATACTGATCTCCAAATAGCTTTCCATTGTGTTAGAATTAGAGACAAGCCCTGTTTACAAACAGTCCCAAGGATAGTTTTTATATTTTATTTTATTTTCACATTGAAAACCACTCAGAGTTGCTCTAGTTTCAAAGGATATTTTTATGCAAGATTAAATAAACACTGCTCATTAACTACACTATTGTTACTATTATTCCTAAATGGGAAGTGGACTAAAACTCAGTAATAGCTTTAGTAAAATGTGTTCCATGACTTTATTTTGTAACTGTACTTTTATTTATTTTTTTTTACTTTTGTTTGTTTGTTTATTTATTTATTTATTTATTTTATGGCCAGCTCAGCCTGCCCTGAGGGCAGGGCTGGCACAGCATGTGGTGCCAGGGATCGAACCGCGGTCCCTGCAGCCACCCAAGCTTTCCTAAGCAGGCACTTCAGACAACTAAGCCATCCTGCCGGGCCCCCTGTAACTGTGCTTTTAGAGAGAGTGTGAAGTCGAGGTTTGGATGTAGGATGGCCACATACACCAGAGCCTCTTGCTGGAGCGTGATGGTGGGAAGACACAGCCTCCCAGCTTTGGCCTGGTCTTCATAATAGGCGCTCCTTCTTCTTTGGCGCCTGCCCTGGCTCCACTGCTCAGGGTGCCGGGGAATCCCCAGTTGTGCCTGGGCCACAGATACCTGCAACACAGGGAGATGGGCACAGGGGCAAGGCGAGGGGTTGAGTAGAAGTGGGCTCCAGAGCACATGGGGATCGAGCTGAGGCTGACGGTGAGGAGAGGGCTTGGCCCGTGTGCCTTGTGCCTGCTGAAGTTCTGTGCCAAGAAACAGAGACATCAGGAGGGGCGGAGCTGCTCCCTCTGAAGGGTGGCACCCAGGCAAAGGCCCCTTTGGACTGTGTTCAAGAGTATGCTGCAGTTAGCCGGGCATGGGGAGCTCACACCTGTAATCCTAGCACTCCAGGAAGCTGAACGGGTTGGCGACACCAACCTAGGCAACTTGGGAAAACAAGTGGGCACCATATGCCAGGGATCCCTGAAAGTCCAAGTGGTTGGGGTGCTATGAGGGCAGGAAATCAGAGGGCCTTAGTGGCAAAAGCTCCAAGGAAGCTGCTGCGCATGAACTAACGGTTCTTTGCTCCCTTTACTTCGGAATGGAATCACAGCGCAGCACAGCACAGCTCCCTGTGTGTGTGCGCGGCTCCAGCCCTTCAGTACAGTGACACCAACCATAAGGGGGCAGCTCTTAGCTCCTGCCCAGCTTGGAGAGCAGGGGCAGCCTTGAAACAGCTGTCACATCCCTGAGAGTGGCAGAGCCAGCTGGGTTGCTTAGGAGGAGTCTACAGTAAGTCTAGGTTGTTGGTCATGGCCCACGGGGGTTGAGGGGGGGAGAAGGTGGGGTGGGTAGGGGTGTGTCAGGGGCTGGGGCGACGTCAGCAATGGGTCCATTCCTCCCTGGTCTTTGGCAAAAGACATGTGTTTCCAACCTCTCTTCAGAGAGACAGCAGCAGCTCCTGGAGCAGTTGTCCCTGTCAGGGGCTCCTTTAGGGAAGCCACAAAGGTGCTCTGGGATGACACGGTTTCCTCCCTGGAAACCTTGGCATATGACAGCTGCAGGCTGCATGAAGTCCCTATCAGAGGGAAAGAGGTAGTGCTCGTGGCTATCCCAAAACTCCCCATGTGTCCCATCAGTACAAGGCAGGCCACTCACACAACCACGCTCTGGAAGAGCCAACCCCAGGGCCCCCAGTGCCAGATGACCCCTGGTCTGTTATCCTCTTTACTGCTCAGGCCCCATCCTGCCCAGAGGTGGAAAGAGGAGGAAACAAGGAGAAACGCAATTAGCCAGGCCCCCTCTCTTTCCTCAGGCTTCACACCACAGATAGGCAGCAGTGGGGACAGGGATATTTTCAATTTATGAGAGTTTACGGTTTTTCTATTAGGCTAAGATGGATTTTCTTTTAATCTAAAAGTATCTGCTGAAGCTCTCAATCCTGGAGATTTGACCAGAGGGGAAGACAGTCCATGGAGTGGGCTAAAAAGAGAGCAAAGGGAAAAATAAAATAAAATGACTTCTGCGTCACCCTCTTTAGGTCCAGCCCCCCCCCCCCACACACACACATTTATAAGCAGATACCCGGTGATGAACTGGGGCTCTGGGCCCAATTATCTCTGGTTTACTGGGGTCATTATATTCTGTATTTTGGCCAAGCTAGGGTTGAATTTTGATCTCACTGATCTGAAAGTGTTTTGAGAAATATGTTCTCTTCTCCTGAAAAGGGTTACGAATGTACAGATCCGGCCATCCTTCCTAGCCCCTCTGAGGAAAGCACCGTGTGAAATGTCAAGTAGACACTGACTACAGGAAAGCAATGGAATGACTTCAAAGTGGAGATGTCTGCTTTTCTGAAACAGATCAAGTAGGAGAATATCTTTTTTATGTTTTGTTGGGAAGAATTAAATTTCAGGGAAGACTCAGATTTAGGAAAGATGGAACTTGGAGAGGCACAGAGAGGACCAAAGTCCCCTGAGATGGGGAGGCCCTAGAAGCCATCAACCTAGTCAGCTCTGGGGGCAGAGGTGCCCTGGATGGCAAGGACACATGGCCAGAAGGACCTTCAGTTGTCCTTGAGCCATGAAGCTGTAGGTGCCACCTGATAAGGAGCAGATTTAAAGACAATGCTTTGGGACAAGCCTCAAGGAGATTCTGTGTTGTAAGCTGAGGCTAAAGCCACGGCAGGCCTCACAAAAGATACCACAGAACAATAGGAAATATATGGCTTCCTTTAGACACTGCTTTGCAAGTGAGTGGAAAACCAGGCTCTTTTTCTCAACGATTTCACTGGGAACTTCAAGGACTCAAGAGAGCCTAGGGGAGGGCACAGACAGATTATCAAAGACCTTCTTTGATACTGAGTTCTGCAGATGGAGGGCTCAAATAGTGACAGGAAAAGTCACGGGGAGAACAAATTTCATTAAAAACCTGAAATATTAATTGAAATCCATTCTGCTTCTCACATGGAGAGCAAATCAATATGGAAGTCAATTGCCCCTTCAAAAGTCATCTCTTGACTGGCATTGGCTTTGTCATCCCAAAATGCATACAGTGGAGGTTCAGTGGAGGACACTTGGTGTGCTCTAGGGTCTCAGAAGGACAGACTCTCTTGGAAGCCAAGCAATGGAAAGAAGGCCAGGAAAGCTATCAAAGACACCCAAATTCCCTGCGTAGTAGTACCCAACTTTTTACCCTCTAAAAACTTGACTGGATAAGGTCCTAAGACACTTTGCTGTCCTAGGCATCTTGCACCTATGTGTTCTCAAGCAGATGCCAAGCGCCTCCTATGTGCAAGGGACCAATCTCAGTGCTTGGATACCATCTGAAATTCAGAACACTAAACAGATGTGGTTTTCACCAAGGAAGTGGAAGGTGAATGTGGAGGAGAGAAGCAGACAGCAAAGACCAAGGCTAAGGTAAAGTTGAGAAGACTGCTGCTCTCTGTGGGGTAAGAAACTGGACAATTCAAGCTGGGCCTTTAGGAACCTGAATGCTGCATCTTAAGGGGCATTGATTAGTGAGGTCCTTTTGTACATTGGGGGATCATTTCTGGGTTGGTCTTCACAGATACTTACTGCCTGACAAGTTGATGGCATAGGTGCAATCCTGACAGTACTCTGGATTCAAGATTCCATGAGCTTGTGTTCTCTATCTTGCCTTGTTTTCTACAGCAAGTCTATTCTGAAGGATGTCCAATGTTTGTTAAGCAAGCTGAGGACCAAAGAATAAATGAAGCACAGCCTTTGACACTAATAGGGTCATCAAGGCAAATAAAACAACTGCTCAGACAATAGATTTTCAAATTGCTTTCAAAAAAGTAAACTCTTTCACACTAGAAAATCAGAAAACTTGTGACATATTGATTGTAAAACTTCCCTCATTCTTCATTTCCTCCACCCATTCATATGCCGATATGAGTTTTCAAATCTTTCCATCAAATGGCAGTCCAATTTTTCAAACCCTGACATGGAGGTAGCTTTGCAACTTGCTTTATTCGACCCATGTGGCATAGGGGATAGGACATGCCACCTCAGAGCCTGAGCTCCAAGGTCTTGGCCATTTTCTTTTCCTCTCACAAACTTGCCACTATGGAAGAACCAGCCGAAATTAATGTGCTAGAGAGGCCATGAGTATGGCAGCAGCTCCTAGACCAAGGCCCTGCTAGGCCTCCTCGCAGTCAGCCAACCCCTTCCCAGAGAGAGAACCCAACCAAGGTCAGCACTTTGCTGTGTGATTCAACCCAGCAGGCTGCAGGTGCCTGAGGAATCCCACCCCGGCCCATAAGTACCACATAGTAAGCCTACCCACTTGCAAGGACGATCAGTAGATTTAGTCTTCCCATTGCTGTGCCACAGATCTGGCATTTACAGCTTCAGAGGAGAGGCACAGATATGGCTCATAGCTGCAGGGGTTTCAGTGCATGGTCGCAAGACTCCCAGAAACCTAGGGTGGAAGCACCTGACACAGCAAAGAAGCTTAGCTCATGGCAACTGGGAAACAGAACAGGGGAACAAGTGTGGGACCCAAGACCGTGTTGCCATGACCCACCAGGATCACAGGCCTGAGTGGGCCTGACTCAGTTCCCCGCATGGCTTCCCAACCAATCAGGCTGACACAGTGGGCTTCACCCTCACAATGGATGCCTGCGAGTACAGGCTACTAAAGTTCAGTAATCTGCTATGCAGTCTTGATATGACAGTTGATAACTGATACCATAAGCTTTATGTAGCATTTATGCTTCTGTCTTTCCTCTCTTTCCTTAAGCTCTCCCCCCCCCTCTTTGCTGTCTTTCTCCCCACCCTACCTTTCTGTAGTTCTGGGTTGGAACCCAAGGCCTCATGCATACTAAGCTTACACCACAGAGCCACATCCCCAGCCATTTGAAAATTTATTTTGAGATAGGATCTCACTAATATTTCCAGACTGGCCTCAAATTTGCATTGTCCTTCATCCATTTTCTGGGTAGCTAGGATTACAGGTGTGCATGCTATGCCCAGCTGGCAGCAAAGCCATGAAAGATAAAGAGGAACATCACAAGGTACACAAGACAGAGCTGTAAGCCTAAGAAATAGGCTGGAAAATAGCATGGAGTAAGAAAGCCCAAGTGTGTCCACTAGAAGTTCAACACAAAGAGCTGAGGGCTTCAAACTGTCTGCGGCCATCATAAGAAATCCAAGATGTGGGTCCCACGAAGTGGTACCTTTCTTGGTAAGTTGCTCCCCTGAGAGTGAATCCATTCTGTTTTAGTGTCCCATATGTGGACTATGAAAATACAGACTGCGACCCTCATGGAAGCAAGCCAAGAAGATGGGAGAAATAGCCGGGCATGGTGCACTAGGTTTCAGTTCCAGGACTCTGAAAGGCTGAGGCTGAGGATCACAGGCCTGAGGACCTGCTGAGGAACTTGGTGACTTCGCAACATCCCTTCTCAAAATAAAATTTGTAGAAATTATAAAAGGTCTAGAGATGCAGCTCAGCCTGGAGACACCGGGTTCAGTCCCCAGCAGTGGGAAATATAAATATCCAATAAATGGAATCCAATTTATAGGCCACTGTTTTATCCCCTGAGTAGGAAAAGATCACAAGTACTTGCTCAAAGACAACTGGAGAGCCACTGCCTGCAAACACAGATGTCGCAGCTAAGGTGGTGTTCTTATTTCACTAAAACGTAGAGGCATTTAAATCAGATTTCTGTGTTGGCATGTTGAGGTTCTTTCACCAAGATATTAAATTTAGGAACATGCAGGTGTTTCTGCAGTGCTTTCAAATTGGCCTGCCTGGAAAATCTTTAGGGAAGTAGGTGGCATATGAATGATCGATACTTAACTAATCCCTTCAGAGAGAAGCTGAAGGAAAACCAAAAGCCTGTGTGGACATCCTGATATTGACTCTTTGCTCCCACGGTCTGTCTCCCTCCCACTCCTATTGCCGCCAGGATGTGAGGTGACCTTTCTGGGCTTAATTTCCCAAGAGAAACAAGCCAGGGACAGATGCTTAGGGAACAGGAAGGTCTCTCTCCCTGAATGTGTTGTCTAAGTCATCGCCCCCTTCCCATAGGATAGGTGAAGCTTGGTGGCAATGGATAGAAAATAAAGTGGCAAAGTGGATGGGTGTGAGTCCAGAGGAGACAGAAAAGGTTGGAGGTTACTAAGAGAATCCATGTTTCTGCCACGAAGAGAGACTGTGCTCTTTGGAATGCCTGTGGTTCATTTTTTTAATCCTTTATTTATTTATTTGGTACAGAGTCTCACTATGCACCTCAGACTTTCAGTGATCCTCCTGTCTCAGCCTCTCCAGCACTGAGGAGATTACAGGCATGCCCTGAGTTCTGGATTCCCAGAGCTGGCTCAACATGCAGTACCAGGGATTGAACCTGGGTCTTCGTTCTTGCCAAGCAGGTGCTTACACTGCCGAGCTATTTCCCCAGCCCTGGAAGACAGTGGTTCTTAAACGATACACTCCTGGGAATTCTTTCTGTAGTACTGGACATTGAACTGAAGCCCTTTCCACTGAGCTATGTATCCCTAGACCCTTTTTGTATTTTGTTTTCCCCAAAGGCCTTCACTTGCCCAAGTTGGACTCAGACTGGCAATCTTCCTGCCTCAGCCTTCCAGAGCACTGAGATTGTAAGTATCTGCCACTACATCAGCCTTTGCCCCTGGGAATTTTTAAAACAAAATGGTCAGCTCTGGAGAATGTGAGCTGTCCATGTTTGTGGCCATTTCCGGCTGGCTATTGCAGAGACACAGCCTCTTGTGCCAACAGTGCTGAGGAGAATAATCTGATTCCAAGATACTGCCCCATAGTCAGTGTCACACGCCGTTCTCTCCCATGAGCCACAGAGAAAATAGTATTAATTTCCTTTCTTGCTACTTTATTTGCATCTGGTGCCATAGGTGCCTAATAAAAGCTTTACAGGCCTGGATTATTTCCTGACTCAGTGACTATTTTATTTCGCTATTATGCAGCTTGATAACAGATGCAGGATCCGATCCAAGAGGATTTCGATTTGAATGATAAGGTTTCTCATCTGCAGTTTGGGCACTGAGACAGAGTGACTGGTCTTCCTTGCAGCCCTGCAGTCAGAGGCCACACTATTAGGGGGACAACTCAGGGACCATGAGCAGGCATGTGCAAGGGGCCCTGTGAGAGCGGGTGGAACAACACTGCCACAATTGAGAGTGTCAGTAGGGGTCAAAGAGCAAAGGGGCAGGCCCAGAGGGGCAAGGAGAAGAGGAAAGTGCAGCCTCTGTGACAAGGAATCTGAGATCCGATTGCCCAAGCTGGCAAGCAAGGGTGACTTTGCTTAGCACCCACTCCGAGAGGGGCGGGGCTGCACACGAGCTCGTGGGCCTTGGGATGACAGACAGAGGCCAGTGGAGAAGAGGCGTCTGTCGTTCACAGCAAGAACCACCCCCACCCCCCATCCCGCCCCCCTGCACACAGGAACTTCACCGTAATGCATCGAAGGTTCAGCCCAACGCTCTGTGGAACTTGCTTTCACCCCATCCCCCTTACCCGCACGAAGTCCCACCAACCTTAAGCTTTTGAGCTCTGAGCTGTTTTTCTTTTTCTTTTTTTTTTTAATCCCACCCCCAAAGCAAACCACCGAGAAGAGCACACACGCTCATCCGTGTCTCATGCGCTTCATCCTTTCTCGGCTCTCAGCGCAGCAGGCCAAATGCTTGCCTCCTGACGTTCCTAGGCTGAAATCCTCACCCTTGGGGCGACTTACTAGGAGGGAGACCTCTGGGAGGTGCTTAGCGCAGGAAGGCGGAGCCCCAGGAATGGGATCAGCATCCTGGCACAGGAGATCACAGACAGCCCAGTGACTGCCTCTCCTGAGCAGGGACTCCGCTCCGGAGCTGGCAGACCAGGAAGGAGGAAGTGGACCTTCTCCCATTGCCCATCGGTCTGCATCCTGAACTCCGCAGCCTCCTGAACCGAGAGGGTGCATCTCTGCTGTTTATAGTCACTAAGCCCATAGCTTTCTTTTTGGCTTTTTTAATTTTTAAAGAGAATACCAATTAGAATTAAAACAAAACAAACAAACAAACAAAAAAATTTACAAGTGATACAGTACTTTACCGAGCAAAATAATATGAGTTTCATAGTATTTGTTGTAATTCATAGTGTTGTCTTCCAACTGCTTATTCATATTGCCAGATATATGCATGTAAAATTGGAAGAAGAAAGAAAAAGAGAAAGAAATTTATAAGAAATTACGAAGAAAAAAGTACAAATAATCTGACGCAGTAACCAGTTCAGGCTTAACACCCTCAGCGATGACTCCAGACCACTGGGCTCCACCAGGCGGGCCCCCCCCCCCCCCCCCCCCCCCCCCCCCCCCCCCCCCCCCCCCCCCCCCCCCCCCCCCCCCCCCCCCCCCCCCCCCCCCCCCCCCCCCCCCCCCCCCCCCCGCCACACTGCTGACCACAGCCCCAAGGCCTGGCTGGGCCCCCTCTGCGTTCTTACCCTTTGTCTCAGCATCCTGCACAGAAACACCAGCATTCTCAGGCTTGCAGAGCTGGACACAGGCTCCAGGCTCCCACCTGCCAGTGAGATGGTGGCTGCGGAATCTCTTGATTCTTGGCATGCTCCACACTCCAGGTTTCTGAGCACAAAGACTGCATGTCTCACCTTCAAATGCAACGCCTGAAAAAAACTCCAAAAACTCCCACGGTCAAGATAGCTCGCAAAATATGGCTTTATGTTGTCCACAACGTGGCATAGAAAGCTCATCCTCTCTGTGGTTGTACCCTCCCTACGGAGGAATCAAGCACAGATTCACCAACCACTAGCGACTTTCCTTAAACATGTCCGCAGTGCTGCCCCGAATGGTCCATAGCGGCCACCACCTCCTGTTCCCCTTCCCAACAGATGCCTCCTCATATTCGTTTCCAAGCACAAAAATATCAGTTTTCATGTCTCAGCTTGGGACTCTTCATTTAAATCCCTGATTTACTTTTCCGTCTGTCCCCAGTGCCAATGTAGGAGAGTTCAGACATGTTTTCCTGGGCACTGAGATGTCAAAGAAATTCAAAAGGAGACAGATTTTTTTTTTTTTTCTATCAACCAGTTAGAGACTAATTACAACCGTGCTTTCCAGCAAATCAGGGGATTGCAGGCTAATTTTCAGTTATGAAACAGAAACTGAGGTTAATGAGGCTAATTGTGTTTACCAGCATTTTTGAACAAAAGCGGAAAAGCCAACTCAGTTTTGAAGAGAGTTCTTTGTCAGGAACAAATTGGGGAAAATTGCTACAGTTGTATCAGCATTTCTTGAAACTGCTATGGCCATTCTCGGGAAGCTAACACCCTTCAGCCCAAGCTAGCAGTCCAGAAAGTCGAATCGGTGGATAGGAAGGCTCTCAGCATCCAAAAGGCACTGTTACACGTTCAGCGATAGGGGAGGTCTTGAAAGCAGTTCACACGGAGACGTGCAAGCGTCTCCCTGAATTCTGTGCCTTGACTCAAAGGTCAGGGGAGGCAGAGCAAATCAGAATACTGTGACGTCTGATAAAGGAAGACTCCGAGGCTATCTGACTTCTCAAGTTGACGGCAGTGACAAAGGCCCAGAACCTCTTGAGAAGGATACCGCCTTCGTCAGGAGATGCCCTGATACACTGACGGGGCAGCCCGGCAGCTACGATCACTTAAGAACACTTTGTCTGTCCTTCCCAGGGATTTCAGCCAGCAAGACTGGCAATACCACTGCCTAGAAAAACCATGCTCAGGAAGCTAAGGGGTCTTGAGATCATGTAACCAAATAAGCATTATGTAAAGGCCAAGTTCATGGAATAAAGCACAGCCAGGTTCCCAGGTTTCCATTACGGGTCTTGTTCCCTGGAGTGGAGGCTCCTCCACTGGGTGGGGCAGACACCATAGGGCAGAGTTAGCTGTGCCCTGGGAGGGGCTACAATCGTCAGATTACCTTGGATCTAACTTTAACTGCCAAGATCTTGATGTCTCTGAAGAATCCTCAAGAGAGTCCTGCGGGACCATGCGGCGGGCATCAGCAGTGTAACCGCTGTGCAGAGGATGGTTGTCGTGTGAAACGGACTCCATTCATTGTGACAGTTCTGTACAGCATGCCCTGTTGCAAACAAGGTCTGGGGTCCTTAAACTTAAAATTGTTTCAGAGAATCACAAACTACTTGTCATAATGTCAAACTCCTAGTCATAATGATAATGGCTCTGTGACCCAGCCAGAATTACTCGGGCACACTCGGTATGCCTGGGGAATACAAGAAAAGAAGACACTAAAGGACTCCACTCTCAGGGGCCTGACCACAGGGTTGGCCAAGCTGGGCAGATCGTTTTCTTCTCTGCAGAAATGGGGGTTGAATTTTTGTGTATCGAGCTACATCCTCAGCCTTTTATAACTTCTTTCCTGTTTTGAGACAGGGTCTCACCGAGTCACAAATGCCTATGCTTTACTTGGAGTTGGGATTCGCCAGCCTCAACATCCTAGAGTGCTGGGATTATAGGTCTAAGCCCCCACACTAGCTACAAATCTTCTGTTCTAGAAGATTCCTACATTGTGGACAATTAAGATGCAAGTGTTGAAAATGATCAGAAATAACAAATCATCCATGCCATGGTTCTGCTAAAATGCAGCCTTTCTTGTGTCTCTCTTTTCTCTAGAACTGCTGCCAACCCATTTTTGTGTGTGTGTGCCTTTTTGAGACAGGGTCTCCCTATGCAGTTGAGACTGGCCTTGAGCTCACTTTTGTAGCCCAGGCTGGTCTCGAACTCACACCAATCCTCCTGCCTCAGCATCCCGAGTGCTGGGGTTACAGGTGTGAGCCACCACACCCAGCATGCAACCCATTTCTTTAGGGTTCCCAAGGCACAGCCTGTGGGACTTGCTTTCCTTAGCACTGCCCCATGCCTGACTGTGACACTTGTCTACCTAGTTTCTTCCTCAGAGGGCAGACTTTGCAAGCGGAACCCTGACTAACCCATCTTCGCATTCTTCATAGAACAAAATGCACACACAAAAGCTGTGTGCAATGAATATTCACTAAAACACAAGTGAAAAGAGAGGCATTTGTGGCTTCTAAGGCTTATTTGGGAGTTTCAAAGAGTAGGGAAAACAACCTAGAGCCACAAGAGCTAGAGAGTCAAGGGTTTAGACAGAGAAAGCAGGTTGGATGTTTTATTAAAGAATAATAACTGTACTGTGGATTCTGCTAGACTATGGAAAGGGGCACTAAATGCTTAACATTTTCGCTTCTTAATTTCTTATAATTTTTCTCTTCTGACAAATTTGCATGCAAATATGGGGTAATCTAAACAACTAATTGGAAGGCAACACTATGTAATACAACAAATCCTGTCAAATTTATACTATCTTGCTTAGTGAAATCCTGTATTATTTCCAATTTTTTATTATCATTAGTTTGTATTCTCTCTAAAAACTAAAAAAAATATATTTTAAAAAAGGACAAAACAAGCAACTACAGAGAAAGTTCAAAACTTGCCCAAGTGATTGGGATGGGATTGAAGTAACGGACACCTATCTGGTCATAGATGAAAAAATCTCCATGGACCAATGAGAGGAGTTGAGACAGATTTTAGAGAAACTTGTTCAAGTGTAAGAAGCTTAGATTTGTGGCTAAGATTCAATCTAGTGATCGCTTCCGTCCCTCTCTGAAGTGTAGGATGGTATTCTGGGCATGGACTTGCATGAGGTCAGAAAAGTGTTTTTGGTGGGGAGCTGGCAGGGCTGCATGCCCGCTGCCCTGGTCCCTTGCTGGCTACAGAAGAGACAGAAGCATAGGCCAACCGTTAACCCTGTGTGCACACAGTGCTTTATCAAAAGTCAGGCCAAGAAGCTGTTTGTTGCAAGGTAGCTCGGCCCGTTGGCTGGGGTGATGCCTCCAACAGACTCATAGAGCCTGGCTGGCTCCCAGCTTTACAGTAGCAGCCCTGCAGAGCCAATGGCACCTGCAAATGTTTCCCACCATGGTAGCTTCTCTGCTATCCCAACCCTCCAGGACACAGATTTTCACTCTGGCTTTTCCTACTTTGCCAGCAGATCTATGTATAGGCTCAGGAAAGGAGCAATGGCTGTGCTGGTTATGAAAACCCCAAGACCCCGAAAGAGGGTGAGCCAGCTCCCTCGCTGCTGTCCCAGGTCTGCACGTGAAGACCTGCATTCACTGCAAGGGTCATTTTATCACAATAGGGCTTTGAGGTCAGTTGAATCCTGCACTCTGCCCAGCCAACTCCATGCCCAGGAGCATGGGCAGCCCATCAGCCCAGGGCTGCTGCCCCAGGCACGGAGCCCTGGCTCATCAACACTGAGTGTCTATGAGAGGACTGCAGCCTGCTGAATAGAAATGAATAGAAAACTTGTACAGAATGGCACCCAAATTTCCTCATGTTCAGATATTCTGTGCACTATTGTTTGCAAAAATCATAACAAGTGGACGCATTCTTACTACCATATAGCAGGAGGAGGAGGAAGAGGAGGAGAGGAGGAGGAGGAGGAGGAAGAAGAAGAAATAGCTAACACTGTTGTTATTACCACCAAAATATTAACCTGGCCAATCCTCACATTTTCTAGAACATTCTCTGTTTGCTGTCATTAGACTTACAAATTGTCAGAATGCTCTGAAGGTCTAGAGAGAACTGGAAAAGATTCCAGGGAAGATCTAGCTGTTAAGCTCCCCTCAAGCTGCCCACTCTTGACTTCGGGAGCCCTCACCCCAGGCCGTGCTGTTACCCCATGCCACCTGTTTCTCCCACACACACACCCCGTACTGTTCTGCTTTGCTCCTTCTGCTTGGGTTGCAGCCCCTTACCCTCTGCCAAATGCCACAAGTGCCTGGCATTCCTGGCAGCCTGGCTCAAATCCCAGGCCTTCTGGGAGGGGGACAGAGCTCATTGCTGCCACCCGTGATGTGGCCCACACTTCTCCGTGGCTGAATTTATCATCTTCAACTTCGGAGAAGTTAGCATTTTGGTGACTGTGCCCCCTGCCGCTTTGCAAGCAAACTAGGGCATGGAACAGGCATCTCTTCACCTCACAGCTGATGAAGGAGGTGCTCAGAAACCGTGTTTTAAAAATGTGTGAATAAATTAAGCTCCAAATGGAGTGGAGCTCACCGTTTTCATCATAGTGACATATCTCCAAATAATTATAAGAATACCCTGGACTTCCTCTAGATTCTTTCCAGGTGAAGCTACTCTTTAGGCAGTGAGGAAAGGCTTTCAGCTTAGTCTTAGTCTTTGAATTTGTCCTTTCTGGGTACTGAGAGGGTGAGAAGAACCTATGACAAGGCACAGAGCCAACTGTGCTGTGCTACCTCAGCTTGCAAGGAAAGGGAAACCTTGTTTGTCACCTGATGCAAGCCTCTGGTTGTGTGTCTGTGTGCTTGTGTGTGTGCCCCCTGAATATACACACGTGTGTGAAGGCAATGTGTGCACACAGGGTGGTGTGCACGGTATAACCGTGGAGTATACAGCACACAGAAAATGGGTTTGAATTGAGTGACTTGGGAGCCATCTATACAGAAAACACTTGAACACTGAAAGTAATCAGGCTAAAAATAGCTAGCAGATTTCTACAACAGTGTTGGCTTTGGTCCTTTACCAAAGCAAGTAAGAATGAATATTTATAATTCCAGAATACTTTATTTCACCCTTTTCCATACTATCCACTTTACTTTAGTATATTCTTCCATGCTCTGAAAAAAAATAAAGTTCATATTTTGTTGCTGTGGGGTGGCCAAATATCTCAGAGGATTAAAGAGCCTGCAAGCAAGCACAGGGGCTGGCGGTTGAATCTCTGGGCCTGCGATGCCGGCCCCACCTCTGGGGTGTGCAGAGATGGCAATTGAGACGGGGTATGGTGGCACACACCTATAATCCCTGCTCTTGGAAGGCTGTAAATAGGCAGATCACTACAAGTCCTATCTAATAGTGAGACCTCAAACACCCTATAGACCCTTCCCTAAAAATACAAACAAACCATTTTTGTTGTTGTGGGTTAAAGCCGGCCAAATCCTTCGCTGCCTGCCTCAGATGGTTTCTGTCTTCCTGGCACTCTGTGAGAGCTCCGCTCCACACTGCAGCACACTTGCACAGGGCCATTACTGGAGCAAGCAGAAAACCTGGTGCTTGGCCCTAACTAGTAGGAAGGAGGCGCTGACACTGGTCACCACTTCTATGCCTACTGACCTCCAAGGCAGAAAAGCTGTCTCTCAGTAAATATCTAAAGACTTCTAATTTCGTATACAGCATTGCATTTTGAAAATAGACCGCTTGCCATCACTGACCCACACATGTGGGTGAGCGCAGGAGGATGGGCCCTGCACGCTCTGCAGGATCAGATGCAGAGAAGCTTCATTCATACCAACACTGAATTCAGAAAATGATGTGATTAAAAGGCCCTTTCTTCTGCCTATGCCCTTCCCCAAATTACGTTCATTATTTTTTCTCTAAAATGACTTGACTAGTCACCTAAATCCTCCATTTCTCTCTTTATAAAGCAGCAGTGAACCTATTTGCTAGGAAAATAAAATGCCTTCCAAAGCATTTTCTAATGCTTTCTAAATAGAGGCCCAAAATGGAGAAGAAATAGTTTTTGGAAGAACATTTCAAGATTAATTCAATTACAGAATGTCCGGATTGAAAGCAACAACAACAAAAAGAACCTTGAAAGATCATCTTCTAGAAGCCCTCACTAAATTACAGACTCCTGTCCCAAGTGGGCACCAGCCACTACTTGGCTTTTCTCATGACAAGAAGTATAAGACAGGGCACCTCATTGTTTACAGCTCTGCATGAAATCTGCCTCCTTGAAATTCTGATCCAGTTTTGCATTCTAGAACTCCATAAGGCTTCCCCTTTCACATATCAGCTTCACCTACCAGATTCAGACCCAGCTGAAGTGGACATTGTTGGGAGTGTGGCCCTGGAGGAATCCCGTCCCACTCAAGTGATGGCATTCCACTGTGAGAGACCTAGGGCCTGCCGTGGGCAGCACCAAATGCTCTGAGAACTTTTATGCACAGTATCTGAGAGCCTCCACAACTTAACCCTAAGGTTGAAGCTCTGTGGAGATGCATACTTCCATTTGGAAGGTAACTAGGGTTAGAGGAGGGCAGAAGGGTGAGACCCCCATGATGAAATCAGCTCCCTTATAAAAAGACAAAACAAGCCTCGAGTCACTCTCAGTCATTCTCTCCATCTCCTGCCCTCCCTTTCTTTCCTGTTGTGTGAGGGTGATGATAGAAGGCAGCCCTCTTCACACCAAGAAGAGGGCCCTTACCAGGCACTGGTTGTCTGGTCTTGTACTTCCCAGCTTCTAGAAGTCAGCATGTGCAAAAAAGTAAAATTCTGTTGTTTAAGTCACTCCATCTGTGGCACATTCTTACAGCCACCCAAGTGGACCAATGCAGAAAGCAATGAGACTTCTCTGCCCAACACAGCAGTCCTTAGTCATGGAGGTGTCCCCTCGTTATTGAGTTCTCACAGTGTGGCTGGTCTTAAGTAAGTGGTGTGGAAGGGAAGACAGAGCAAGTGCGAGGGAAACAGTGAACTAAAGACTTAGGAGGAAGCACTTTGCAGGGGTCTGACCACTGCAGGGTGAGCAAATGCTTAGCCTAGCTTAAATGAAAGGAAGAACAACAAAGCAACCAGAGTGCTGGGGCCAGGAGGAGGATGGGCCATGATGGCGTGGGAGGCAGGAAAATGCCACAATACCACGTTGGGAAATACAGGCTGGATGTGTACTGTCTGCCTATAGAAGGACTTTAAGACCAACACGGGCACAGCAACATTATGCCATTTATTAGAAAGATTATTCCAACAGCCCTGTGCAGAATGGACTACAAGAGTCCAGAGAAGAAAATAGAAAACTCCTGAGGCTCTTGTTCTTTGGGGAGAATATAGCTAACTTAGTCTTAACAATGGTGAGATGAAAGCATGGGAAGGACCCCAAATCTGTAGAACTTGGAATAGACAGCATGGGATAAGTGATAGAAAAATAAAGATCAGGTATTGCTGATGGGTTTCTGGCTTCTGACAGAATTAAAGATGTTTTACTTAGTAGAAAATAGATGAAGGATTGGCAGAACAAGAGAGTAAGAGAGTGACGGAGAAAGTCCAAGAACTCTCTTCATAGCAATTTGTGCAAATAGGGTGCAAAAGGACCAGGATTGAGTGGAGGTCCAGCTCCTACGGATAGGTAGCTGGTGTTGATCCTGATACTTCCCACAGAGGACAATAAGCAAAGATCTGGGACTATGCAGCCAGCAGGAGTGAAGGAGGTTGGCCTAGCCAACAGCTTCCAGCAGTACTTTGGAGAACATGGAGGAGTCTCGTTTGTGGCCTCGCCAACGGAGTGTGAAATTCATCTGGCCAACTCTACACAGGATGGCCTCACTCATGATTAGAGATTCTGCTCAACCTATTGCAGTAGAATTAAACCTAGAGGCCTCCACCAAATGCTATGCTTACCTTTTAAGCTAGTTGAAATTTTGATGAAAATGGTTAAGAATTCTGAACCTAAAATTAAAATTAGCAGGAAGCATTAGGTAGAATGGGGACAGTAAAAAGCACCTTTCCTAAGTGCAAGTCTCCTAGGAAACTTAAACAAACTAGATTATTTTGTGCTTTCCAGCTGGCAAGAAGAGCAAAATCCTTCCTGCCTGGCCATAGCTTGAGTCCTTCCTAGGTCTCCCATGGTTCTGAGTAGAAAGGAGACTCAGTGAAAGTATAACAAGTAGCTTCCTAGGAAATCAAGTATGTCTGAGCCTTTCATAGTCACAAAGAATATTCCATGGGGAGACAGAAGCAACAAAAGAACCCAATAAGGTGAGCCTACAAAAGATAGTTGGTGATGTCTGAGGCAGATGATTCCCAAGTACATAGAGAGGTCCTCACTGTACACATACCACATCCCTAGTCCAATCAGAACTTCTTACTGGACCACTGACCCAACAGAAGGTTTTGGCTCTTCTGTTTCTGCACTTGCTCAAATGCTTCAGCAAGCAGTGGCTCCAAATCTAGACTGTCTGCTGTTCTGAAAACAGAGCTGCCTCACTCTTGTCCTTCTTTGGCACACCTGATTTCCTAGCTACAGCCTTGGCTTCCTATCCCAATTCTAACCACACATACGACTCCAAAATTTAAGACTGATTATGCTGCTATGTGCCCTGCATAGTTTCAAAGCCTGAGATCAACTGTGCTGTCTATAGTCTGCACATTCATACCATATATATATATATATATATATATATATATATATATATATATTGAAATGAAGATTCCAATTGCCTGTAAGCAATTACAAAACACGTTGAGCACAGAAGAGGGACTAGTCAAGTATGAAATAGTACAGGGGCGATGTGTCTCAACACAGACATACTGACCTAAATTCACCCTCGATCGTTCTGTGTTGTTAGGATTTCACTAATGATTCTGTTCGTTCCATCTTGTCAAGCTTGATCTGCCATTTATACAACCCATTGATCTACAGACAAGAATTAATTACAGAACCCAACAACTTCTGTCAAAGTAAGGTGCTTAGTTTGAAAATATCGTTTCCTATAGCACATCTCTGCTAATACCATCCGAAGTAGAAGGTCAGGAGGTAACATCACCAACATACGAAACAAAACAGCAACAACAAAATAACAACTCCATGTAAACCTAGATGTCCTGAAAAGAATTTTAAAATAGGTGGTTTATTTTACGCTGAGCTGGCTATTTAAAATGTTTTCTTAAACATCTTTATTGCAATAACTTCCCATAAAAATAAAAATAAATCATTGTTCTTTCACTGTCTATGTGACAAAATGTTAAAGAAGACTATTGTAAGTTGTTTTTAAATTACCTTTGTTGCTGATCTATCTTTTCTTCATGAGACAAAGGAGAGAAATAAATATATTTGGCTATTTTTTAATGGAAGATGTTTATTGATTTGCATTTTAGTTACTCCTTATCAAAACCCTACGACCATGCCATGGTACCTGTAGGAGTTGGCCCCAAGACTACTAAAGAACAGTGATGACCAGGTCCTTTGTATAAAATGGCAGAGCATTTGCCATAACAAATATGCACCCTCCCAGACACTAGAACTCATCCTAGAGTACTTACGACAGCAGTTAAACCTAGATGCTACGTAAGTAGTTCTGTGGTATTGTCTAAGGATTAATGGGAACTAACAGTCTTTGCATGTTCCCTACACGCCTCACTTTTCCAACTATTTTCTTCATCTGCAGTGGTTGAATCTGTGGTTGTCAACACCTCAGACAGAGGGCCAACCCAATCTGCTGACAGCTCAGGACAGGATAGAAAAGGAGGCTTCCTACCTTTCTCTCCTCTGTATTCCAGTCTCCCCATCCAGAAGCGGTCTCAGCTCTTACCAGTTTCACCTGTCCAGGCTCCTCCCCATAATGTAACTCCAGAGAGGAGCTGATAGCCCACAACCTGATGTGTGACAATGACTTCTCATAGAAAACATAAATGTGACTCACTAATGCTGCTCCCTTCACCTCTTCTTCCAGCCTTTTATAGTTCACTTAAAACAGTTGTTCTGACATTTAACTTTGCAACTTTAAACGTGACTCTACTTTTGCTGCATCATACCCTTCTTAGATGAGCGTGCCTCTGCCCCCACTTTTCTCCTACCCTGTAAACCTCCTTTTGTTCAATCATCAAAGCTATTTACACTCACCTTCTGTCCCTCAATCCGGGCAAAGTACTCTGTCCAAAATGAAGGAAACGATGGAAACAACAACAAAAACCTTTGTGCATCCTTGTCGTTATACAGCTGATGTTGTCGCTGGACTGAACAGTGTGCCAGGATGACATTTCCTCCTTTGTGGGTCTCACACTGGGATGCCTAAGCCACCAGTAGCAGAATTTGTAACAGCAAATGTAAAAGTGTTTCCTCCCATTGCATTCTCAGCAACTCTGAATCGGACACCCCTCTCCTCTGCTTCAAAGAGCGACCCTGATGCTACTTCCCTTTTGTCTCCTGCAATTTCTAAATCTCAATTTTAGTTGCCATCAAACATGGACAAGCTATTTGGTGAAGACATCTGTGCATTTTTCTGCTCAAAATCTGTTCTTTTTATGACAGTACATTTTTTATTGAGGTAATGGAAGTACATTTATAGTGAAGAAATCTCTTTAGATTACTGAAAAAAAAATCTTTATTTAACCTAAAATTTAGCACCTAGAATTCTATATGCTTGAAAATATCTTTCAAAAACAAATTGTTTTTATGTAATTTTATTACTTTTAATAAGAAATAATGAGACTGCTTCAAAACATGTTAGTAGGACAGCCATAATAATTAATACAATGCATATTGTTGTCTTCATAGTAGTTGTTCAGAATACGAGATGCAGGCATAATAACTTCTCTAAACACTATTGGTACAAATATTTCTTCTGATTGAACTAAGATAAAGTTGTTGTATGCATAGGCCAATATGTCATAATAGTAGTAGGTTATCAGTAGAACTGGCATTGTCAAATGCTGTTGACTTGAGCCTTTTATAGTTCAGCATACTTATGTGGCTTTACTTTATGCCTTGTGGTTAAACTTTTCTACTGGATGGGTAAGGCCAAGTTAAAGCAACACCTATATAACAAAACATATAACTACATTCTATAGGGATTTATTAGAACATCCATGATTGGTGGAAGATACCAGTTCCATGTTAAGTCTAAGACATTTGATATTTAGAAAGATAGTGATGATAAGCACAAGTACCTATGTTATAGAGTAATAGTATCACTAAGCTTCTCTTCTGAAGAGTTAACAACTTAAGTTTGCAGGCCAAAAAATTAGAGATAAAGAAGGTCTATAAGGATAGCCAATATTTTGGACCTAGACCTTCAAGGTCACTGAGGACTCAGGGCATAAGAGAACCTGTACTGTAGTATCCAGAACTCAGTGATATCTGAAATTTTCTGTTCAAGGAGGTAATGATGTATAGTGATGTATAGTGTGCCTAAGGAGAGTCACCTAGAGAGAAAGCATTCTCTCAAGCTCTCACAGAGAGCAAACTGGCCAAGCAATGACCATGACTCATCCAGATGGCTTACACTTATAACAGTTCTACAAAGCACTGTACATGGTTTCAGGGTAAATCAAAATCTGTTCTTTCTCTCTCTCTGTGGAAGCTGGCCCTCTGGGGGACTCTGCTCCTGCCTCTCTAACCGAAGCTCCTGCTGCCTTTTGCTCTCTCTTAATTTCTCTTCTGCATCCAGGTCATGGCAGGTTTCCAGGGCTTCTCTGCCATGTTTTGCTGCTTGATTTTGAGCTAAGAAATAATGCCATCAAGAAGCCACCAAGAAGTGGAGACTGAGGGGACTTACTGAAGGGTAGTATTAATGGCAGCAGCAAGAACATGAAGTTCCCTGGGCTGGAGGAGAGTGGAATGAGGGTTCCCCCACGGAGGCTGCAGTGGTCTCTCACCAGGTGGAGGTGGGCCCGATGCTGGCAACAGCTGCACAGCCATCTATTCCCAGTTTTTCCTCAACCAGACTCTTACACCTTTATAACAGGAAGTACACTTTCTGGGTAAGACTGTCCTCAGATACTGCTTTTCTGAGCTCCCAGAAGAATGAGCATAAAGCTTCAGTTACCTCCTTTTTCCCTTCGCCCTTTAAACTTTCCTGCTTCGTCGTCGACATCTTCAGTGTTGCTTTCTGAGAAGCCTGGCCCCAAGCGCGCCCACTTCCCTTCCCTTGTAGGTCTTCGCAGCATGGCTTCTGGAAGGCTCAGGGACTGTTTCCCCATCTTCTGCTGCTGGGAACTCACAGCTGTGTCTGGAGGAGTATTTATTGCCACAGTGTGGAAGCAACACTTGTGTGCTCTTTCTGCTGAATGACGCTCACATTTCAGCTCTGGGAAAATCTCTTCTTGTTCATTATTTACTTTCCTGTGTTCCCAGCGCTTCCTCTCTGGAGATCTTATGCATTCTGTGTCCGCCCTTTGGATATTTTCTTCCTCTATGTTTATTTGTATATTATCTCCGCTTGCATTGTTTTTCTAATTTCACCTTCTCTTTTCTGAAAAAAAAAATAATTTAAGTTCAACCCTTTTTACTTGGATAATTATATTTTAATCAGTGGAAGCCTTTTATTTTTTCTTGTTCTCTAAGTGTCTTTTTTATAGCATTATTTTATAACTGTATTTTTTAATCTCTCCGAATTTACTCCTTAGAAAGGCTTTCATTACTTCTTTTTCTTTTCTGTTCTCCAGTCTCTTGTTACATGATTTAGACAGTGGCTGTTCTCCCTGCTTGCTCTTGGCCCTTTTGTTTTGCTCTGTTTTGTTACTGTTTGCACAGATGATGGGGTGACAGACAGCATCTCCCCTAACTTCAGCTGGCCAAGCTGCAGCATTGTTGCCGTTGACCATAAGAAGTCACAGGATTGGCTGAGTGATAGCTCAGCAGTCTAAGCACCTGCCTGGCAAGCGCAAGGATGCAGATTCCACCTCTGGTACCTAATGCAATCCTGAACCAACCTCTGAAACCACGCATCGTGGCACACAACTGTAATCCCAGTGCTGGGGAGGCTAAGACAGGAAGATCACTCCAAGTCTGAGCTGTGTAGTGAGATGCTGTACCAAATTTTTAAAAAGAAGTCCAAAATTTATAGTTACTGTGGGATCAAAACGAGGTGTATCTCAGGACTAGTTCTTTCCCTAGAAACCCAGCGATGGGGCAGTGTGTGCTATGGAGAGCTGTTGGGGAAGTATCCTGTGAAGCCAGGATGCAGACACAAAAGACAAACTAGATTTCATCTCTGTAAGGTCCCAGGCTCATGACTGTCACCTTCTAAGGCCCCAGGAACCAGCCCCTACACACACACACACACACACACCTTGTGTGCCTCTATATCTGCTGACGATTGACTGTCATCCTCACCAGATGCCTACAGCTAACAGAGGTAAGGAAGCTGTCTAGATGGCGTGCTTTTTTCAATAGCTTCTAGGCCATTGGCTGCTTTGACAATTGATAAGAACATCATCCTTTTTCCCTCCAGAAAAATAGAAGTACAAAATTGCATGCACATAATTAGACAGGTTTCAGCCTACCTCAGGACTCCAAGATGAGGTGCTCACTTCTGTTCCGTTACATCAAAGCTTCCTAAACATGAATGACCTTCAACAGCCAGGGCCAATGCCTGTCACATAAGGAAGTGTCCTGTCATCAGCATGAGTATCAGAGGAGTGAGAAAATTCTGATCTTGTCCTATATCAAGAGATCTCTGGACTGAAAACTATGGCTAGGGAACAAACTGAAATGGAGAACGAGAGTTGTAAATCTCAACCTTCTCCCTGGCAAGGAAGTCTTCTCAGTTGTGTAAAAGAATACTTGTCAAACAGTTTGTAGCCTGATTTTATGCCTCTGGCTTCAGCACTACCCAGGTTTCTTCCCTGGCATGCATGAGACAGCTGTCTCGAATGTGAGACCAGAAGACTGGGCGTGGTGCACAGAAGCAGAAGCCAGCCATTCCCACAGGTCCCCATGCATTTAAGAGAGCTTGTCCCCCGTGAATGCTGTCCTTCATCTTGTCCTCATAAAGAAACATCAGTCACGTTGGTCTGTCCACTGTGAACATGGGAAAGTAAAGTCTGCGGTTCATAAAATGGAGCTGCACTGCACAGAGCTACATCTGTTCAAGAGTCCTGCCAGGCTGACATGTGACAGCAAGAGACAGAGTCTCTCTTCTTGGGGTTCGGGTCCAGAAGTATCAAGGCAGTGAGTTGTTCAGCAGGGACTTGAGACAGCTCCATGCCCTGGTTGCCTTGTTCACAAGTCTGGGCGAATGAGTTCTCTGGAATCTTCCTTCTCTAACCTGCCCTACACACCTCAACCTCTGATGTGGAGAAATACATGGCCCTTGAAATTGGTCCATGGTGGAGTCGCAAGCAGCTACACAAACACACTCGGAATTGCTGATCGAATGCGCATGATACTTCCTTATGTTTTGAAGGAAGAGCTAGTTTCCCAGTATGCTCTTTGCATCTCAGACTTATATAGCCACCAAGTTCCAGAGGTACCTGAGGCCTCTGTCACTGCCTCACGGCGGAAGTGAAGGGCTGCTGTGGGATGGTTTGGCTGAGTTTTATTACCATGCTCGGAACCAGCCTGTGCCAGAACCAGAGGATGTTGACCTTTTCTAATTGAGGCAATCTCGTCAAAGGTCAGGCTAACAGAAAGGACTGTAATTGGTGTGGTTGGAATTGCTGAAGCCCAGAGCTCTGTAAACTCAGGGGGACTTTTGATTTTTCTTTCCACTGTTCTTTCAGTAACTCCTCTAAGCCTACCCAGAGTCTTTGGAGCACTAGTGGACCAGCTACAGGACCAGTTATGCCTGGTGGGCAAGGGCTGGCTTTCTTTGCATCCAGTGTCTTGTATTCCTCTAGTGCTCAGAGTTGAGGATTTGCTCGCTCTTTCACCCAATAAACAAATGAACAAGTGTTCTTAGAAGAAATTGCTATGAAATGCCAGCATTTTTTTCTGGTGTTTTTCCAGGAAGGTTGCGCCTAGTTTTACCATGTTCTGGAAACACTAGAGACTCTCCAGGTCTTGGAATGCAGGGACGAGCGTTCCTGAAGCCAGGCATGTTAATCCATCCTGTCCTGGATCCCCTTCATGCGGAGAGCCTATGGACTCCAGGGTAACCTCATCGCACTGCCTTCTTGATAGGCTCTGATAAGCTTTGCAGGAGGGAAACATCCCCAGGACAATTAAGGAGCTCTTCAAGAACACAGAGACGCACATGTGCATATGGAATTTCAGATCCATTGCTGTCCGGTTCTAACATCTACAGCTGTCTGCACCACAGTGATCCGAGGGGTTCTGCTTCTCCCTAGATGCCTCACACTACACCCAAAGTGCTTGCAACCACCAGAGGTGAGGATGATTTCTCTATTCTGTGCCCTGGCATGTGTCCACGGGCCTGGTAGCCTTGCACTGCTCACTCCACTGAGTCACCTCTCAGTTAGGAGGAACATGACTATGACGTGCTTGGCATTAGACTCAGGCAGAGAGTGCAGCATGAAGTAAATGCTTTGGCTTGCAAAAAGCCTCTTAGATGCACAGTGCTGCATACACTGTCCACCACAGGAGCGGTGGCACAGCTCAGCCAGAAGCATCCTCCTCTGCCTGACCCCAGCAGTCCCCAACTCCTTCCTGGGGAGCGGTCCTGTGCAACATGGACACTTCTGACCCTACCTACAGAATCACTTGATCCCCCTAGGAGAAGATCCAACACCAGAGGTCAAGGTCCACAAAGTGCCAGAGGGTAGCTCCTGGGTCCAATCTCTTTTCCAGGAAGTCTACAGTTCCCAAAGGAGGTGGGGCCCACAGGCTGTGGAGAAATCCAGACACTCAGGGGCACTGTGAACTTTCCCTGGCCTGGGCCCAGATGTTTCACATGGACAGCATCTCCTGCCTCCCTGGAGGATCCATCCCAGAGGAAGAGGAAGCCAGGTGCTTCCAGGGCAATGAGTCATTGGCTGTCTCCCTATCAGACAGCTATGACTCTGTTGGGCTCCACTTCAGCCCAAATACACTTCAATACATGGTGGGGTTTTTTTTCCTGAAGATTTTCTATTCCTGTCTTTTACGCCCCTCGAATATGGCAAGGAGAAATGAGATAATAGATGTGCAATGCTTTGAGCTCCTTCAGAAAGTAGTGCTCTCTAAGTGCATGATATTAATAATAGCAATATTTCTGTTACCACGCAGACAGGCCGAGTCCATCTTTCACATGTCCTTTTAAGTCATTTTCCCTGCGGCTGCCTGTTCTGCCAGGATGGTTCCGAATGAGCCATACAAATCTCAAGTTTTCAAATTCTCATTGGGGAAAATGCTAGTTAGGCGTTGTTTACCTGGCAGGGGCTCCTGTCTATGTCTGTTTCTTGGAGCGATGGCAACTGCAGTGGATCAGGGACGGGAAAGCAGAGCTGGGAGTGGACTAATCCAATCTGTGTGGGCAGCAGAAATCCCAGGTCCTGTGTCGGCTGTGGTCAGAATTCCCAGTCACAATAATATGAAAGGACGGGCTGGAGCCAAAGGTCCTGTTGACCTTGGACAGTAAAGAGTTTAAACTTTAGGAATGCGGGATGTCACCTCTTGATTCACTCTACTTGCTGTGTGACCATGAGGCCCTCTCAGGTGCCCTAAGCTTAGCTACTCATATGTTAAGCGACAGTAATGCTCCCTACTTCAAAGGGTAGAAGAAAGCTTTGAGTGCACTGTTACCCTTACAAGGCCAACACAGGGCTTGATAGCTGTGCATATCTTGATTTTGGTAAAGCCTCTCACTCTCACAAGAACGCACAAAACAAATGAGGCCCTCACAGCGGGCCCTACCAGAGAGTGGCACGGTGCCAGCATGGCTATGCGGAAGGCTTACAAATCCACAACAGCATCTACACTGGCTCAAAACTCCTTCGCACAATAAGATTGCTAATAAAGTGGGAACAAAGGAAACCATGAGGAAGCCATCCATTCAACAACCACAGAAAGCCCAAGCAAAACCCTCCACTGTCTCCACCACAACAACATGGCGGGTCATCAAGCAGGAGGTGGAAGGCCACTGGGGAGCTGCCTCATTAGACACAGCCCTGAAGAAAGGCCCAGCATGCACTGGCTGTAGCCCAGGGGCCGCCAGACTGCCCAGCCTCCCCAGGAAGCCCTGGAGTCCTCAGTAGAGGGTTGAGCAGCGCTGGGCAGCATGAAGAGCCTTCTCATTCTCCTAAGTCTTGTTGGCTGGAAACAGAGAATGAGTTTGCTATTTAGCCATAATGAAGGAAAACAAGCCCAAGTGTTAAAAAGCCTCCAGCCTTCCTGTGTGACTGGCAAATGTGTCTAGGGTTTTGCACCAACCGCACGCTCTATTTGCCTTCCCCTGGCTGCACAATGCCATTGTGAAGCAGACCAAATATGACAATTGTAATCTGTACCCCAGGGCTTATCTGCACACCAAAACCTTCAGTGATCCTGGTAGCTAGAGATAGTCGGATCCCCAGTCATCGGCCTTGGAAGAAGAGGTTATGCTGCCCAAACACAAAACAAAGATGACCCCTCTTATCAAGAAGCCTGTCAAGTTGTCTTTTTATTTACTTCAGTTTTTGTCATAGTCAGTCGGAAGTCTGAATATGAAAATCCTTTCCTGCTGTTGTTAATTTGCTTTTTTTTTTTTTTTACTAGAAATGTCTTTGCTTCATTTTACAAAACCAATATGTGAGTCAATAAAGTTAACTATTGTAAGGTGGGAAGAAATGGAGTATGCTGAAATAAGCATGAGGACAAATAGCAGCAGCCTTCTGGAGCCACATGGACCCACAACATGTGCTCTGGCGGATCCCCTTGTCCTTGCCTGCAGGGGCCCGGTGAGGCTGCCACATCCATGCCCCATCCCATGGACACAGGTGCATTTCAGGGGGCCCTGGTAGTGATGGAGGTGCGTGGGACGCTGACACTGGAAGTGTGAGGATGCCAGCTGGGCCAAGGAATCACGATGTGGTCACTGGCCATCTTCAAGGAAAGGTTCAGAAGAGGACAAGTAGTGCCAGGAGCTATCTTTCTTGGCAGTGGCTTGCAATGTCAGGAAATGTTTTTATTTCCTTATTCTTTATGCCTCCTGAGTTGGAGCTTTCTTATTTTGTCATTGAAAATATTCAAACAGATAAATGATAACTACTCAGATCATTTTGCAATATTCTCCATAAAAAAACCTGTCAAAATCAATTTAACATCATCACAAGGAGAGCCCGGCAGTGGCTGCGTGTTGTTTCTGCTCAGCATCTATCCGCTTTCTTAGCAAAAGCAGCCTGGGCTTCTCAGGCTTGAAGATGGCATGAGCCTTCCTGGGGTCTTGAGAAATCACAGATTCTGACTCAGTAGTTGTGGCATAGAGCCCAAGACCCACAGTGTACCCCAGTAATGCCAGGCTTCCAAGACCACTTCCTATACTCGCTTTGAAATAACCAGCCCTTTCCCATTCCCTCTGCTGAGCAGGTGAACTTAAGGTGGTAAGGGAGACCTACTTCTGGCCTTCCCTTACAGGCTAAGAGACAATGACCACCCAGTATAACAAGGAAACTTGAGAGGTCTGATGCAGGCCATTGAGGGAGACTTCTCACTCCAGAAGGGAGCTGCTGGAGGAATTCCTTCTTGGCATTATGACAACCACCTCTAGACAAAGCCCACCAGACAAAGAAGGCAGAGCTGAGCAATACATAGATGTGGAATCCTCAGGAGGTGAAGTTACAAACCTCTGGGCTCCACTCAAAGGCAGAGATTCTCCAAGACTGTTCCATGCCATGATCCAGCAAAGAACTTCATCCCTTTGTTTAAGGCATTTGGGGCTGGGATTTGTGTTCATTGCCTTCAGATAGTCTTTAATGATCATGCTGGATTAGAATAGCAGCCTGCAGACTATAGTCAGAAGCCTGTTTGGGCCTCATCCTAGGGCTAATAATGGCTTCTACCTTCTGTAAGGATTTATTGAAGATTGAAAAAGCGGAAGATAGAGAGGGAGGAAGGAGAAGAAGGTGGAGAAAGTGACAAAATGAAGAGGCAGATGGCATAGCAGGAAGAAACCAAGAGGCCTCACTCAGTAGGCTTTTCCTGCAAAAGCAAACAGTAAACCACTTGGGTCCATTACATAACAGTTTCAGCTGCACATTCTGTTGCAGCAGTGAGTGGCCACTATGGACAGCATGGACGGTCACAGTGGTGCATCAGTAGAACTTTATATGAACGGGCAACAATCCAAATTTGGGCTATGGCTCACTGTTTGTCTGCTTCCCCTTTGGAGCCACGCTTTTTAAGAGAAACAAATGTTTAAGCAAAGCAAAGGAAGGAAGAAAATAAAAAGAATCTGATCAAACCCCTTACTTAGTAACCTTTGCTCTTGAAAAATTCTGTATATTTTAAAATACATCAATCCCTATCTTCAAGAGAGAGATGCTTCTGTGGTGGAAGAGAAGTGATAAATGTTAAGCCAACACTCATGACACAGCTCACAAAAGAGTAAGCTCTACATGATCCTGTAGAGATTCACTCAGTGCCATCCTCAGCCTGCTCCTTGGTCACAAAAGCCATCTCCACAGTCTCTAGTCCCATCTCCATGGTAACAGAAGTATTCTCTTTGTCACATAAGCTCTGGTGTGTCTGTGACAGCACATTTCCCATGGCCTCCAGCCTCAGACACAGTGGCCAGCCATTGGGAACACACCTCAAGATTTTTGTGGTTTGACCTCAGCATACTCCATAAGAAATACTTCAGGTGATCCAACTGACCATTTAGTTCTTCCTCTTAGTCTTCATGGGAACCTTTCTTAGAGTTGCTATCTTTTTTCCTCTGTGCTATCATAGCCACAACTCAGGTGGAAGCCAGTCTAGCTAAGTGGACGCCATGAAAGCAGGCCACTCTGTTATTATCCTGCAAGGCCACATTCCACATGTTAGGAGTGCTGGCTTTTGACTCAAAGATGCTTACACAGTGGGTGGCAATGGCTACAGTGATGGAGACTGCAGTCCCAAGATTGCTGCTGTCCACTGTTCTTGGTTACTTATGCTCACCTAGTCATGGAGACACAACTCTCCCAAGGCCTCTCCCTTTGACACTCTTCTCACAGCCTCCCTTATCTCAAATCAATCATGGCTTCTGCACAGGTGGGCCTTGCTCAATTAAGAATTTGGATAAAGAGAGAATATTAGGTTTTGGGAGCAGCCAAAGCTGAAAACTGGTCATATGTGAGAGGGAAGGACAAAGCTACAGTGCCTAAAGCAATAAGGATGTCTCAGTATTTCTCGATCTTGGGAGAAGCATCCTGCCCGGACAATTTCAGCCATTAGTTGCTAGGCAACCTTCTGTCTTATGATGCTAACTATGCAAAGGTATAAGTAAATGCCCCTCTTGTGGTTGTTCAGGTCCTTTGCTTGTCAGGCAGAGGCCTCCACCCAATTTCAGCTATAGTTTCTTGTCTGTATTTTCCAAATCCTCCCACTATTTTCTCCCAGGGACCACCAAGAGATCAAGGAGTCCCTGCTATTAAAGATGATTTGGGTGGCGGGTGGAGCCCAAAGGTAACCAAAAGTGTACTTATCAGAGGGAAGCAGAGAGAGGCTTGAGTGCAGGGAGGACTCAGTGATGTAAGAGTGTAAGCAGAGATTGTGATGATGTGGCTGTAGGTCAAAGAATTCTAGTAGCCACCAAAATCTGGAAGAGGCAAAGCATAGACTCATCCCTGGATCTCCTATGGTGGAGGAGGGTAATAGACTCTCCTACATATGCCTCAATTTACCCTTCAGAAAGTTCCTTTCAGACTTCTACCTTTGGAGATTTAAGAATAAATACCTTGAGTCTTAAGCTCTTGAATTCATAGTTGTTTCAGTGTAATAAATATCTCACACAGGCATGGACATCATCCTGGTCTTCAGAATCTTGCATTTCTTCCCAGATCCTTGAATCAAATATGTTTCCTGAGGTTTCTTTAATTAAGAGCTCTCACAGGTGCAGCCCACCAGCTTTAAATGAAGTTGTAGACTGCTAAATTCCCAACTTCAGGTAAAGTTATGAATTCTGATATGTATGTCTCCATAAGTCATATCACCTTTGTAGAGGACCCTAGAACATATCACTTTGAAATTGTCCTGTTACTAAATTTCTCACTTCATTCACTCTAAGGTTAAGTTCTGCTAGCTAGGTGGGGGTAGGGGTTGTCCATGCAGCTTCTGATGTTCCTACCAACTCATTGTTGCTATGGTTCTGTCTTGCAAAGAGAGTGCAAAACAGTGAGCATCACTCTTCCCAAGGGGGAACACCTGTGCCATCCCAGGGCAGGTCGGCCTTCTGCAAAGAGGAACCCTGGTGCTATGCAGAAGGATCCCCAGCCAACTTGGCAGAAGTTATTAAAAGACTTTAATAAATGTGTGCATATTTTTCCTCATAAATGTTCTCCTAGGAATGTACAGTGATCAAGTTAACCCAGATGTGCATAAACTGGATCTGCAATGCTGTGGCTCAGAATATAGTTTATAGCTGCAAAAATAAAAGGAATAACCAGACAAAACACCTATAACAGGAGAGCTGTTAAACAAATCACAGCACTTCCTTATGATTGAAGGCTATGCAGCCATTAAAATGCTATTATAAAAAATTAATGACATGGGAAAGGCTCATGTGAAATTGTAAAGAGAAAGAACCGGGTTGTAAAACAATGTTTGCATTAGTTCTTATGAGTGTATACACAAAAGTAAAAGATTGGAATGACACCCACTCAAATGTGAAAGAGAGTGAGCTCTTAGGAGGAAATCAAGTTTGATTTTTAGTTTTACACACCCTTATGTTACAAAATCAATGTGTGTGCTATGTATGAGTCCTTAATGAATTATCATCATTTAAAAAATAGAAAGACTGTGTCCCTAATCAGAAAGTCAGCCAACTGTGTCCATCATAAAAAGCTCACTTTATGACCTTGGGTAGGTCGTTTCATGTCTCTGGAACTGTACGTCCTTGCCGTTGTGGAGAGCTATAGGATGCACACAGTTGGCCATGGTGGGCAGGTGCTCTTGCACATCATCCCTCCTTTGGTGGGATCAGTTGTTCTTGTCTTTGTCCTAACTATGGGGCTTGGACCTAGTGCTTTCTTTGAAAAAGACAGTAAAAATCTTTTTATAATTTTAAGACTTACCAAAACTCCTGCCAGTAATACAGTTCTGCTATCTATTCTCATAACTTTACCCTTCGCCCCTGGCCTTGTTTGAACTACAAGCCCCCACCAATGGGCCTGAGAAAGGGCAGAGGCCCAGAAAGATGGTAAGAGAGCATGACTGTCTGGTCTGAGCCCAGGAGTGCAGCATACCTGGGACCGTTCAAGTCTGGGTTTAGTCACCATCCCCTAACCTGTCCTCTGCTCAGCACCTTGCCTGAAAGAGCTCTGGGGCCCCCTGTGGTACACAATGCCCTTGGCCTGTGGCAGGCCGTGCCTTCTGTAGATCGGTCACCTCGGGTCTGTATGGCCCTTACACTGATGATCATGCTGCAAACAGACTGGTGTGTGAAGAGACCTCTGTGAGTTCAGTGTGTCCAGCCAAGCCAGCATGTCAGGCTTCTCAGCTGGGGCCCCAGAAGTCGCAGAGCAGCAGCCAGCCACCTCTGCTGTTCACTTATGAGTTGTTCAAGCAAGACAAAGCAGGGGCTTCCGCACTAAGCATTTGGACATTGTGTTTTCCTAGGTTAACTTATAATGCACACCCAAATCTCCTCAGCTATAGATTCTACTGAGTGTTTTTGTCTTTAAGAAACTAGGCCCTGCTCTCTGCCCACCTGTCCACACATGCCCTCTGCCATCTGTTGTGGCCTGGGTGTCTGCGTCTTCACTAAAGTCCTAGGTTGAAACTGAACCCCTGATGGTATTAATTTAGGAAGTACTAAAGCTCTGTGCCCTCCTGCATAGGCTTAGTGTCCTCAAAAATGATGTTGGGGAGGCTGCCCCTCGCACCATGCTAGGCTACAGGGAGAAGGTGCACAGAAGCAGAGGGCAGGCCCTCCCTGGAGGCTGTTGACACCTTGGTCTTGGACTTTGCAGCCTCTAGAACTGAGGAAGGAGTAAATTTCTGTTCTGGATGATGATCTAGTCTAGTATTTTATTATAGCAGCCCGACTAGACTAAGACACCCCCAAACACACCAAATCCTTTACTGCTCTCCTAACCTTTACTGAGGACCAGACCTGTCAACCAGGTGTCTGTCACAATCTCCGCCAGGTGCACTGCCCCCCTCTTCTCCATCCACATATATCTGGTCCTGTCCTGGGTGCCATCATCCCCCTTTTCTCACCTGCATTTGGGGCCGGTACCACACACATGCAGGCTCTGTGGAAAGTGACGAGTTTTTGGTGTCCAAGCTCTCTGGAAAGTGTTCGCCACAACTGTTCCCCAGAAAGAGTGCTTTTCCTCCAGCAGGCAGTCACAAACAGACACAGGACCCTGAGAACGGCACTGACCATGCTTTATGGCCTCTTATCCTATTGTCCTCATAGCCCTGTAGCCCCAACCCTGGTGACTATTAGAGACCTTTGACCTTCAGGGATCTCTGCTCCTCAACTCTTTCTTTCCACTGGCCCCACGCAGAGATGCCCGGCCTCCACACTCACCGACAGCTGTGGCATCCCAGCCCGGAGCCCATTTCCTGGACACAGAGCCGATCTCTGCCACCTCCCAGCCTTTCTTCAGTACAGTGGGGCCCCTTCTTCTTGTGTCAATGGCAGTCTCAGGGCTCTGCCTCCCCCTGCCCAGTGGCACATGTTCCAGGCTGCCCAGTGAGAAGGCACCTAAGAGCTTGCTAGAGGCTCAGAGGTTCAAAGGGAAGAGGACCACAGCATGAGAGAGAGTGAGAAAAACCACAGGAGTCTCTGATGTCACATTAGGAGGACCAGGCTTAGCAGGAGGACAGTAGACAGGAATGTAGGCAGGAGTGAGGAGAAAAGACTCAGATTTTGCTTATTTATATTTATTTTCACAGGACTGGGGATTGAACCCAGACTCTTCACATTGAGCTACATTTCCAACACTGAATTATTATTATTTTTTTTTTTTAACAGAGAATAGCTAAGTTGCTAAGCTGCCCAGATAGGGCTCCAACTCTCAAGCCTCCTGTCTCAGCATCCCAGAGAGCTGGGTTTCCATGGCATGTACCACCACAAGTACCACTTTGGTTTTTCAGAGGGAGAGCTTGAAGAAGGGGTGCTAGAATATAAAAGTAAATAAAAGAACATGTGTGTGTGTGTTGGGGAGACCTTGGAAAGTAAAGTAGAGAAGGAATCAGCCCTGAGCCAGCAAGTAAGCTGAGCGAGGACTCAATGTTGACCAGGCCCTGGCAGAGACCTATAGGTGGCATTGCTCCTCGGGGCTGGTCTTGCTGCATGGCATGGGGCCAGTCTCTGCACCCCAGTCAGATCAGCCAGTGGCTGTGAGTGATCCCTGCAATGAAGAGGTGGGAAGGCAGACAAAACTTCCCAGGCAGGGAGGACGCCAACAGCACAGATGGCATTTGGGGAATGGGGAGCCACCTGCTGAGGTAGAACTGGGGGGGCCTGGGAGCACCCACAGCAGGGCCACAGTTATGGGTCAAAATGCAGGGTCGAGAGCCCTAGGAGGCAAATGCCAGGTTCACATCACAGCCCCTGCTCTCACCGGCCATGGTGTCCTGGACAGTGTCTTTCCTGTATCGTGCCTCAGTTTCCTCCCCCCATGAGAAATGTGTGCAAAGCCCACAGGAGAGTGCATGTGGCACCCGACAGTGCTATCCCTGGCCACGAAAGGCAGTCCCAGCCAGCCCGCTCCCAGGACATCTGATGCACTCACTCACGAACAGGAAGAAATAAACAGCCAGGAGTCTCATACATGGCTACTGTGTGCTGCTACCAGGAATAAGCATCCCCAGAGAGGCGCTCTGCAGAGACATTTAACTGAGGAGGGGGAAGGGAACGGAGAAATCCAGACTTCTCACTGGGCATCCCCTGGGGTGGCTTCTGAGAGCTCCTTGCTAAAGACAAATAGGGATCCAGTGTGTTGAGTCTCTGAAAACATGCAGACGGAATTTCTGGGATTTGAGATGTCGCAATCGGTTTTTTTCCTTTTCCCGCTGGGACGGGCAGCGAGCTTTTCTCAACACACAGATAAGCAAAGCACAGCTGAAGGAGGCTCTCTCGCCAGTCCCCAAGGTACAGATGGTCGGTGAGTGTCACACTCAGCTCGCAAAAGGACATAATTGGCATTTACACTAACAAGGCGCTGCAGCTCTAATCCTGCGCCCTTTGACCCAGCACTATATTCCGATAGGTCAGAGCATCCCTGCTTGGCTTCGCTAATGCGCATTATGCTCTCTGATCAATAAAATTCCCGTCTGTCTCCACTCTAACAATGGATGTGAAGGTCGGCTCGCCCCCTCCAGCTGCAGGGGTGTCCAAGCTGTCACGGAAATTCACATTAAGGTTATAGGTACTCGTTCCACTGTTTTTGGGGCAAAACATGGAAGGTTCTATGGCTGTGGCTGCCATCAGATTCTCGGAAATGAAAGGGTTTCTGGTCTCTTCGGGGGAAAATATTTTTAAATGCCCAAGGGAAAGCTAAAACACACATGGGTCATAACTGGTAAATTTCTGAAAAAATTCCATCTATGCTGTGTTTCCTGTTGCAAAATACCCTCTTCCTCGGAGCCCACCGGCAAACGGTGCCACATCCAGTGTGTGGGAGAAATCAGGTTTGGGCTGCAACGAATTTGAGATGGAAAGAAACCACCAGTAAAGAAAGGGTAGTCAGGAGGTACAGCAGGAGAGCTGGGGCTGCAGTGAAGCCACAGGTCAGCCTAGGATGTGAGCCCCTGGCCAGCTCTGCCCCCATGGCCACCGTGGACCCCGGGTTGGCCTAGCAACCTCTCTGTAGCTCAGTGTCCTTCTCAGCAAAATGACTGGACTGGTCAAGAGTTCTCCAAGATCCTTCTGCCTCCAGTATTTCATGATCTTCAAAGTCATTGCAGCTTGGACTGTTTAGGGCACGCGAGGCTCATTTTGGAGAGACAGGAAGAAAGGGCAGTTTGCCCTCTGAGTTTGGAAATCCTATCAGGTTGAGCTGGAAGAGAGCTCCTGATTATCCTGTCCAGCCTGCTTGTTTTGAAGGCAGAAAAGTACGGTGACTTTCTGCATGCTTTTACAAACCAAAAATTGTCCTCTATTTTATTTTTCCTTTCCTTTCTGTCTCTGTCTCTGTCTTATCTCTCTGTCTCTCTGTCTCTCTGTCTCTGTCTGTGTGTCTCTGCCTCATCTCTCTGTCTCCCTGTCTCATCTCTGTCTCTCTGTCTGTCTTTCTGTCTGTCTGTCTGTCTCTCTCTCTCTCTCTCTGTATCTTTCTCTCTCTATTTTCAACTATTGATGGGAGAACTTCAAGTTAAGTTCAACATTCCCCAGGTCAGAGGAAGGACTCAGAGAAGGAAACTGACTCACACATCTTTAACATGACTCCTAATACACTCCTACTCTGAACTTTAGACAGAAATTCTAGAATCGTTAAAACTACAATTGCAAAAGCAAAAACAACAGAGCTCAAGCTAAGAATACAGAGAAATACTAGCTTACCTTTGCTTTAGATGAGGATTCATGAGCACGGCACTAAACATAGGAACCAGCAAGGAATAGGTAAATCCATTAGAATCAATAGTCCTAAGAGTCAGTCACACACCAAAAACACCTACACAAAATTATGAGTAGAGAAAAAGAAAGCCATGAAAAAATGTGCAGGTAGGATTGGCTTTTTCAGTATACAAGGATTTCTGACAACACATGCTAAGATATAAGCACATAGAAAAAGGGATAAAGGACCTGTATTGGTTCAACAACAGAACGAACACATTCCACCTCAATAATGACCAACTACACACCCTTCTCAAAAGCTGTTGGATGTACTCTGCTCATGAAGTTGACAAGGGATTATTTTACTGTAGCTTTTGTATAGTGATAGATATGAGACCCACACATGTGGGTAAATGTTTCTCCTAGGAGTGTAAGCAAGCGGAGTGCTGGCCTGTGATGCACAGAGCCGTTTTCCAAGCCGAGCACATGCTTTCCCCTCAACCCGTGGTGGGAAACCTATGGTACGTGTGCTACAGTGGGCTGTTGGCACCACCGAACACCCTAATAAGCTGGCCACCAGTGACCTGCACATTCCACCCCTTGGAATGCTGCACTAGGAACTCAGTCCAAAAAAAAAAAAAAATGAGGAAGCCTTGTGAGCACCCCTGTGGCACCTCCTGGGAGCTGAAGTCAGGTTCTAGCCTAGGGAAGAGCAGGCTTTTCCTGATATGAACCCACTACTGCTTGGGACCGCTGAGGCTACTGCTCCATCTTGTGAGCCTCTACTCACCATGATGCCATGGAAAAGGCCCTTGATTTAGTCAGCTCGGAGTGCCATAATAAAATCCTTGTCTTGGTGGTCTAACAGCTCCTACCAGCATGAGCTACCTGCAGCATATGTGTGAACATCCCTCTGGGCACCTTGAACCATTCACTAGGGCTGTACCATGCTACCTGGTAGGACAGTCATGGATACACACTGGTGGTGGTTCAAGGTGCCTGGCAGGGAGATATGCAAATTAGGGCCCCACTGTGTCAAACAATAGAAGTTCTAGAGAATAAAATTCCCAGATGAAGCCGCAGAGGTTGATTTCCACTGAGGTCTCTCTTCTCGCTAGTGAATGGCTCTCCTACTTCCTGTTTTCTTACAAAGAAAGACAGCGAGATTGTCAGCACCTTCTTCCCTTCCCATAAGGATACCAGCTCTGTCAGACCGGGGCCTCAACCCATGAATTCATTTAACTCTAGCCTCAACAGGCTCTGTCTCCCAACACAACTTCTTAGGGCTTAGAACTTCAGCGCCTCAATTTTAGGGGAACACAATTTAGTCAGCAGCTCACTGAGATAGCCTGTTTATTTTCTAATTGTTCACTCAGGAACTATTTCCACAACAACTGTCACTCACTGCACAGCAAGGGGTCGTGTCTGGAGGCTGTGTTCATACCTCTTGCCTTTCCTCCTTGGCCTACAGGTACAGGAATCCAAGCTCCAGAGACATCTACTCCTTCTCCAAGTTGCATATTAAAAATACAAAACTTGTATTCACACAAGAACTGTACACAAATGTCCAGATTGCCAAAGCTTGCCACATGTCCAGCAGCCGGTGAATGGGCAAATTCCCTGGTACACCAATACAGTGGAATTTTCTCCATTGGCACAGAACAATGAGCCATCAAGCTACCAAAAGATGCAGGAAACTTAGGAGCATTTTACACAATGAAATGAGACAATCTAAAAGGGCACGCACTGCATGACTCCAGCTGTAGGACATGCTGGGGAAAGATGTAAACAGAGACTTAGTGAAAAGATTATGACATCGCCATAGCCGGGGCCTAGTGGGGAGGGAGCAGTGAGTAGATGGAGCCCAGGGGATGTGCAGGTCAGCGCAGCTTTCTGTATGATGATGTAGTGGTAGTCACTTGTCACGTACGTTTGTCACAACTGAGAAACAGTGCAATGCAAAGTGTGAGGGGCCTGGCAAACGATGGACACTCATTAGAAGTATATCGTGTCCGTGGAGCACCTGTAATAAACGCAGTGCAATTATGCAAGCCGCCAGCTCTAGGAAGCACTGGGAGGAGCAGGTGAGGGGAGAGCGGGCTGCACTTTCTGCTCCTTCTTTGGTAACCTTGAAATTGCTCTCTGCTTTATTTCAAAATTAGGGACAGTAGCATGGCGCTGGCGGCCACGCCCCTCCTCTCCCGTACATTCCCCCGCAATCTCCTGCTGAGGTCCCTGAAGGGGCCTTGAGAGGCACAGAGGGGACTACGTCTGCCACCTTCTCTTCCAGTTGCCCTGCTTTCACACTCAGGCCCACACTGCTCGGACTCAGCAGATCAGCGGTGACATCGTTACAAAGATGTCCTTCTACAGAGAAATTCAGACTCTGTCAGAGTTCAGTGCGGGCGATGAAAGACAGCTGATGGCCCTGGGGTGGAAAGACAGGGTGGACACACCTTGTGACCAGGGCAACTCCACCCCTCTAGGCCGGCTTTGTCCTCTAATCTCCATGAGGCAGAGGAGCTCTCTCAAGTCATAGTGGAGTTGCACAGACAGGTCAGTGGTAGCAAGGGAACAAAATGGAAAAGAAAAGGGCTGAGAACTGCCAATTAGGTGACCCTGGGACTTGCCTTTTCAACTCCTGTATAAAGCCCCGTTGTCTTTGAGAAGAGAGAGATCCGAGGATTCACTTTGATGCTTTATGAATGGGGCCAGGCATGTGTTACATAATATGAAAAATGAAATTTCAAAGACCTTTCTATTCTCCTCCAAGGCTGGCCACTCTGCCTGGCCATCGGGCCCTCATGTGAGAATCACCAGGCCTGGCTCCCCTCCTCACATCCTGCCTGCTGCCCCAGCCCCATGCCTTGTCGATAGCCTGCGTGGAAAAACGTGGGCACAAGCTGAGCTGCTGCCCTTGTCTGTGGCCTGAACAGATAAAGGTAGGAGATTGCCAGTGCTACACGGTCCTTAAGAAAATTCAATCCCAAGCACATAAAGCAAAGGATACTTTCAGATGCTATGTCCAACTGGGTTTTCATTTGTGCTATTGAAAATAATGTAAATAAGAGCCTATGTCTTAAAAGAGTTCAAGCCCCTTCTGCACCACAGTGGGCAGTAACAATACCCAGGAGTCAGTCTTCCTGGAAATGGGCAAGTGGTAATGATTAGGTAAATGAAGGAGGCCACACCACGGTGGCGTTTCTCCACCTCTTGTAGTCATGACCACTGTGCCCTCTTGCGAAGGGAAATTGCTGTCACCACAAGGCACCCAAGTGTATTCTAAGTGGCCTAACGTCATTAGTAGAGCTCCCCCGGTACCCATATTTCTCCTGACAGAGTTCAGCCACAGAAGACAAAAGACCTCTGCAGCTTCTTTTCTGAACCATACAGGTCTCGGATGGGACTTCGTTTTCTCGCCCATTCATAGCCTCTCCGCAAATCTGGAAGTGTGAGGCATCTCCATTGGTAAACTCCTCACGGCAACGGAAGCTGTGTCCAGCCATCTGGAAGGATGACGTCATGAAGCAAGAAAATACAGCCCTTGGGTCAACGTGGCTGGTCCCCTGTCCCCAGCCACTCAGGGACTGATGCGCTCAGTTGCATCAGCTCGGTGAGAGTCAGGCTGGCTGCTTCACCACCCAGGTCTATGACCTAGGCTGTGTTTCTTCTTCATGTCTGAAAAACAATGTACCAAGACTCAACTACTTGGATTTCTAAACTGATTTTTTTTTCTATTCCAAATTATATACCAGGGAAGGGGAAGAATTATGTTGAAACAATAATGTTTATCAATGTGAGGAGCTGCTAATTTAATGTCTTTATAAGAAGGTTTGTAGAGGGGGAAGAAGGGAGGTGCTTTGTGCCATTCTGCAGACTCAGAGCCCTGATGGGTCAGTCGGCCTCCAGCGACCCCTGCCTGGACCATGATGTGTGTGTTCAATGTCCATTAGCAACTTCTGCTCAGTTGTGCCAGCAGATGACAGGCAGGAAAGAGAGTGAGATTCTGCAGCGACTCAGTCTAAGGTTCCGTCCATGTCCTGGGTTCCTGGATTTGGCTTCTTATGGCAATCGATTTCATTGACATAATTGTGTGCCAGGTTTCGGTATATAATTGGCTAATTTTTTGTCTTAATCTGTGACCGTGAGTCAGCTGCGCCTCTTTGATGATAACTGTAGGAAAGCAGCAGGAGGGAGGGCTTTGCGCTTCTCCAGTGGGAAGCGTGGCTGAAGGTCAGTACAGGGAGAGGAGAGAATCTGATTAGTCCAAAGCGCATTAGTCTCCCATTTATGCATTTGGAAGATAAATGGCAGCCACTGATTGTGTTAGAAGAGTGGCTTGCCAGATGATCACTGTGCTCAGATCAGTGACTGATGGGCGTTTAAGCAAAAGCAAGCTCTGACCTGAAGACCTGCAAGGTTGGCCACTCAGCGTTCATCCTCCTCCATCCAAAGACTGCGGTGTGTGGTGGTCACCAGAGGTCTCTTCTGACCAGGGAAGGGACCAGAGCAGGAGCATCAAATGATAATATAAAATCCACTTTATGTCCTGTGGATTTGTGACACTGAAAACCAGTATTTCAAAACCAGAAAGGAGAAATTTGCACATTATCTTGTAACTGAACATTTGGTTGCCTTAACGTTTACTTCATAAGCTAGAGAACACAACCCTCTGACTGTTAAATATGTGTTATGGTCTCTTGCTTTTCAGGTATGTGTGTCTTTTCCTGAAGTCTGCTACTAATGCCCAAAAGAGAATCCTACTCAAAAGAAAAAGAAAAAAAAAAAAAAAAAGTTCCACCATTCCTGGGCAAACAGATTGGGAAGAGAGAAAAGAATGATTAAAAGTATAAATTAATGATTCCATGAAATCTACTTTTAAAAATCTAGACCTGATTCAGGCTACTTTTTATCTTTCAGAAATAGAAATGTAACCTGATTCTAAGAGTGCATTAATGCTTTAGGGACAGATCCAGTAATAGCACAGTGGCTAGTACACTATTAGAGGACCAAACTGGCCGTGGATAACCACAAAATTGATGGATGCCCTGTTTCTATTTGCATATAATGATCAGACCCTCACCTAATTATCATAGCTAGCCTATTTTTTGTCAGAGCCCACATGGCATATTGAGTGCTCGATTGACTAATGATTTGCACCATACAATTGCTGAAGATCATGATAGTACCAATCTAGAGGCACCTCGGTGCAATTTGTTTGTTGTGCTAAATCAATCAAAATATTGCTCCTAGTTTCCCCGTAATGGTTTTACTAAAGTCATTTAAATATTCTGCCATTAGCAATCTATTTTTGACATTTTCCTTTCTGAAGCTCCAACATAATTTCAAAATTTAGGGTGTGAGCAGAGATGTTATCAATCCACCTATGCAGAAATCTGTTCTTATTGTCAATAAGATACCGGCATAACTTTGTTCTGTGGACAATTTATGAGTGGTATTATGTGAAATGGAAAGTGGTTTGATGAGTTATACTAAGCATTTGGTAAGTCTGGGCTAAGATATTTCTGATTGATAGAATTAGTAAGGCATATTTTTAGCCCTCTATAATGATTATTTCTTCTCTGCAGTATGTAGGAGCTAGAGAGATTTCTAAGGAAATAATGAGTAAGAACAGTATGAGAAGAAGACATTAATCAGAATCACAAAAATGAATTTATAATTACTAGCTTTAATTAATTCCATTATAGGAAGAACGTGTTAATAGAAAGATTTTCAGGAAAAGTAATGTCTGAGATGACAGTTAAGGAATAGAAATAATTAGATGAAGAGGTAGAGTTAGGAAATCGAGGGATGGTCCCGATGTAGAGGGCAAAGATCCTGCTCTGGGTAGGAATCTGCAGCATCCACACTTCTGCAGAACACTGGAGTATCGTGTTCCCTGGAGCCACAAGAAGGCCTCAGTGGGCAAGGTCAAGCAGACAGGTGCAGGCTGAGTCATCATGCAGACCCTTGGTAAGAATCTGCCCTTAGGGGGCTTGCCAGGTACCTCAGTTGGTTGACACACATGATTTGGCAAACTCTCTCAGGCTCTGGGACCGTGGTTTCATCCATACCCCCACATGGAGCATGACACCTGCCCTTAAGGCAGCCTCAGCCAGCCAATAATAATAATAATAATAATAATAATAATAATAATAATAATGATGATGATCTGAAGAACCTGCCCTCACGTACCAGTAGTCTCAGCACTCAGGAGGCTGAAACAGGAGGATTGCCATGATTTTGAGGACAGCCTAGACAACAAAGTGAAACCTCATCTGAAAAAAAAAAAAAAAAAAAAAAAAAATCTGGTCCTTCTTCCAAGGCCAAAGCACAGCCGCTAAGGGTTACCTTGAGCACAGTCATCTTGTAGTTGGATTACTCCAGTTTTGCATCAAAATGACCTGGACAAGGCCACCTGGTATCTCACTTAAGTGGTGCAGGTGATAGTGAAGGGTAGCGTAGACCAGGCAGAGTGGCATAGATGGAGACACTGCACAGACTTCAGATGTCCAAGAGCAGAACACCAACACTGGGTGATGGCTTGTCATCAGATAAGGAGACCTGCAAGGCAGATGGCTCACCACTTCCCACTTGTGTACCTACATGACTGGGCTATTTACTGACCTACATAATCCTGGAAGAACACCAGTTGGGGTGAGGGTTCAAATTTAGCATGGGAAAAGCTAAGCTTGAGGTGTCTTTCAGACAACCTAGAAAGCATGGCAAGCAGGTGGTGATCCAGACAGCCTAGAACTCAGGAGCAAGGCACCAGCTGTAGCTAGAGATCCTCACTGTCATGTGAGTAGGAATTGAAGTAGAAGGTATATATACATTTTTAGCAGGAGTAGACAAAATGAAGTGAAAAGAAGACTAGAACTCAGTGTCACAGAGCTCAAGTCTTTGTAAACAGGTGGAAGAAATATAAAAGAAATTGATTTGGACAAAGTGAAACAGTTCTGGGCAGGTTGACACACATCCATAATCCCATTTATACAATAGGCCAAGGCAGGCAGCTCCAATAAGCCCAGCCTGGGTGATTTCCCAAGTTCCTGTCTCAACCTAAGACTCAGTTCAATCCTCAGTACTTGAGAGATCAAAGGTAGAAAAACCAGATAATTACAGGAAATATAAGAACTACATGGCATTGTAGTTTCCAGAGAAAGGTAGCAAGGTCGCAGTGTGGTCTCATCACCAAAAGACCAGGCTCGAAAAACACTGGAAAGAATCTCCATGGCACAAATGTCTTCCAGCCTGGTGGAGTCAGAAAAGGAAATAGGAGAAAAACAGAAGGAAATGGGGACACAGAGGCCTGTGGTAGAGAAGGCATGGTCAGTTCACAAGCTCTGCAGGGGCCTCTAAAGATAAGTATGGAGGAAGATGTGGTAACAGGGAAGCTGGTGGAACTCAGAGCAATAGAACGAGGTGTCAGTGTTGATCTTCAGTCAGCTGGACAGCATATCCTACTATTATGGTTTATGTCTAGTTGTCCCCCCTAAATCGTCATGTAATCATGAGGCAGGAACTTCTAGAATTTGAGACTTGACTCATGATCCACTGGGATTATGTGTTTTAGTACTGATGGGATTATGGGTCTGAGTGCTACTAGAATTACTTGACTCATGATCCACTGGAATTATGTGTTTTACTACTGATGGAGTTATTGGTCTAAGTACAGCTGGGATTGTGGGTGTGGCCCAAGGTGAATAGGCTAAGGCAGAGAGCCTGAATGTACTATAGAGACAGAGAAACAGACTCACGCTGTTGCTCTCTGCCCCTGATTGTTCAGTTGCCTCTGTCACGATTGTTGGTATTCCGCCACCATGAATTGGATGCTTTCTGCCCTGCTCCACTCAGCCTTGGACAAGCTGAATATGGACTGAAACCTCCAGTAACTGTGAACTAAATAAGCCTTTCCTTCCTTTTAGGTGTTGGATATTTGTCCCCGCAATGAGTAAAATGTAACTAAGACACCAACTTAGACAGCTTAAAGAGGAAAAGTTTCATTTGGCTCCTGGTTGTGGAGGGTTCTATCCATGGTTAGCTGTCTGCACAGCAGAAGCATCATGGCAGATGAGTACAGCCCATGGCATCCAAGAGAGATGGGAGAGCTGAAAAGGAAGAAGGGGCTGAGGACAAGCACATCCTTCAGGCCACATGCCCATGATGCTCCTTCTCCCCCACCCCAGGACCCATCTCCTGACTGTGTGTTCATTCCTGAGTTCATGAGCAGGTTAATGCCTAGATGAGTACTATGTCCAAGACCCAGTCATCTCCCAGAAGCCCCACCTCTGAGCAGGTGAGACTCTTGGCCAGATTTTTTTTTTTTTTAACCCAAACTGTAACACACCTAGAGGCATTTTGTCCTGGCTAATATCAAAGCAAGTCAAGGAGCAACTCCTGTGTGAAAAGAGTGCCTGCGGCGAGCTAGCAGGGACCACCAGTGATTGAATCAGTAACTGTGGAAACTGAAAGAAAGTGAGAGAATGGCCAAACTAAAGGGGCAGCCAAGTGCAGCCTTGGGAGGCGCCACAAGGCCAGCATTTTATGTGAAATCTCCCATATGCCATTATGCCAGAGCGTTAAAGTTATTGCTGTTCTGTGGCCTGCTAGTTTATGACCTCCGCTGAGGACTACAAGCTTCAACCTAGCAGACGCCTCCCTAGCACTGGCTACGTACAAGCCGCTCACCCCTGGGCCTTGTGCTGTAGCAGAGGTGGCACAGCCAGGTCCTCCCAGAAGTGCTTTCTAGGTGGGAAGACAGCCTGCAGAACGCCATCGTGGAAAGCACAGGGCTGGAAGTGCTACGGAGAGACACAGACTGCAGGCCTCTGGGATGCAGAGGGCCAAGCTGTTAATTTTGGCTGAAGGAAGGGCTGTGGGAAGACTTTATGAAGGTGACATTTGTCCTGGGCTTTGAAGGATTTCAATCAGGAGGAAGGGAATGGGAAGAATAAATAACAGCTCAACAGTGCCCCAAATCTCTCCTTATGACATGCAGGATAACCTTCAAAAGCAAGACAAATGTCAGAACAAAGGGTAACTTTCCTAGGTTAGAAATCTTGTTTTTGTTTTTCGCATACTAAGGCCATAGACATGCGTGCATTTCTCCAGGAAAGAGGAGATTAATTAACAAATGGAATCACTTATGAACATCCTAATTACTGTTAAAGATAACGAAACTAATGACAAACATGCGCACTGGATTAGAGTTTACCTACAGCCTTTGCCTTCTTGCTCTCATTCAAGGGGACCATGAGGTAGACTAGCAGGCATTGCCTCCTACAGCTGGGTTGTTTGTGGCCAGAGAGCCCTGCTGTGTGGTTATCCAATGTAGGAAAGCGGAGTTCAAGATGCTATGTGAGGGTTTATCTCCTTGTAAACATTCCCAGGGCTCAGCCAGTGTGGGTATCTTGAGGCTGCTACTTGATCATCCTCCCCGGGAGGGACTGAGTATTTTTGAAGTCCTTGATGGTAGCTCCTCCCCTCCTCTGCACCCCAAATTCAAGCAGTGGAATCAGGAGCAGGGAAGGAGAGGAAGGCTGACCCACATTCCAAGTTCTCAACAGCAACATCCTCCCAGGAGCCAGGAAACTCTGAACCTCCACTCACCTCGAGGACAAGACATCAGCCTGTGAGTTCTCTGTGCTCCGCAGGGGACAGCGTGTGTAGCCTGGGATCCCCGTGGGCACACAATCCCAGGTCCTTCCATGCATGCCACCTCTCCAGTTGCTCCTCCGCCCACAGTCGGCCCCTGCAGGCAGGATCTTCTGAGGAACAGCAGAGTGCTTATACTCCCCAGCTAGTGACCAAGTCCCCCTAAGAACGAGACAGCTAGACCTCTTGTTTTAGGAACACCTGCGCTGAGCTTCCTCCCTGGATCAGGACCAGATGAGGAGAAAAAGAAAAAATTTTTTAAGACTAGCAGTTTAAAATGTCCCTAGTAGTTTCCACTTATCCAGAGCAATTCAGGTGGGGCCCCAGTGACATAAGTAGTGGAATGGGGATGTGATAACATAGCATTTCTAGAAGGTGTGCAGAGTGGTATTTGCGGGTGAGGCTCCAGTTAGCTCTGCACTTGGCCTGAGTACCCCCATCATCCATGGTGAGCTCAGAGTGTCTCACACCCCTCTGCAACCCCACCCCAAGCTACAGAGGCACTGGAATGCATGCAGGTGGCAGGCATCCAGGGCTGACACACACACACAGTGAATGTCTAAAGTGGATGCTCAAAATGCCCACTTCTACACTAAGTCCAGGTCCTTCAGACCACATCCCCAAGGACCAGAGTCTGAGGATAGCTTGTGGCCCGACTGGCATCAAGAACAAGTAGAAGGCTGGCCCCAGATAGCTCAGAGGACTTAGGCTCCTGCTTAGACAGGGGCAAGGACCAGGATTCGATCCCCTGCATGAGGTGCCAGCCCCACCCCCTGGGCATGCCGAGAAGGCAAATGAGACTGGGTGTGGTGGCACATGTGCCTGTAATCCCAGCACTTGGGAGGCTGCAAAGAGGAGAATCACTACAAGTCCTGTTGGTGTAGTGATACTCTGTAGACCCTGTACTAAATACATTTAAAAAAAAAAAAAAAAGAACAAGTAGAAATGGAAAAAAAAAAAAAAATACTGACAGTCCCTGTGGCCTGGATCTCTCTCCAATTTGGATTCCTGGCATTATCCCCAAGTGAGTTTATTTATAGATGTAATTACAGAGATGAACTAGCAGGATTGAAAGAAGATAGCAAGAAGCAAATCATTTTAAACTTTTGTCCCACTAGTGGATTATAATGCTTACAAGTGACAGTAATTTCACATTTAAAATAAGTCCTTTAATTATGTTTGGAATAGTCCGTACTATTAAACTGTTTTGTCTATGTTGAAAGAGCTAATATCTTCAGTGCAAATATTTAAACTGTATCAGTTTTGGTCACTTTCAATTTGGCATTCCTTTCGCAGCAGACCGGGAGTTCCCAAACACAGATAACGATGTCGACCTCCATCGGCATCTGCAGAGGCACATCTTAAGGAGGAGGAAAATACAAGATAACCTTTCAAAAATGTTGCTTGGTAAGATTTTAAATATGCACCTCTAACCTAGAATCACTTATTTTGTCTCAGAGTCTCTGGCATGACACAGCTGAATTGCTTCCCAATTGGACCACAGTACAATAGGCATTTATCTACATAAAAATGAGGAAAATAACTTTTCACTCTCAAAAGCTGAGCCGGAAGAAAGGCCATTGTCTAGTGATTAGTAAGCTGAGCTGTCCCTGGATGGCTCAGAAGAAAATGCTCATCCAGAGTCACAGGGCCTAGAGCAGTGGCTTATGCTTTGACTCTTCATGGATGGACTCCCCACTCCTTGCAAACAGTCCTCCAGTTACCACAGCTCCAAATGACAAATCCTTTAGAGCCCACTGCCCGGAGCCCACATTCTTATCTCAAAGTTCCAAACTCCAGTAAAACCAGAATACTAAGGTTTTAGTTTACAGTGGTTCTCAACCTTTCTAATTCCGTGACCCCCGCAATACAGTTCCTCATGTTGCGGTGACCCCAAACCAAAAAATAATTTTGGTGGCTACTTCAAAACTGTAATTTTGCTACAGTTATAATTCAGAATAAAATAAAAAATTAAAATATGTATTTTCCGATGGCTTTAGGCGACCCCTGGGCTTTGGTCGTTTGGCCCCCGCCGGGGTCAAGACCCACAGGTTGAGAACCACTGGGTTAGAAAGAAAACAATTGACATATGTAACATCTTTTTACTTAAAAGAAAACGAACAGCACACATGCACCAGGCAGCACGCATGCACCAGGCTCCCTGCTGCTGCTCTAGCAGGTCCACCAGTGGCAGCAGCGCTTTCCTGATCCCTAGGACCCTGGCGGGAGGCCAGGTCCACAGTGTATTCTTAGCCGAGCTATAGACTTCATGGGCTGCTGGGCAATTTTGTCAGCCTGGCTGCTTTCTGGTGACTGATCCGTAATACAGAGAGAGTTACACAATGTTATCTGTTTGTAAATAATTGGAAATCTTTCCTGAGCTTGCAGGGGGAAATGCTTTATGGCTACATGGAGCTGACTCCCCTGACAGTTCCGTTTTCTTACAGCCTCTCCTTCTGCGCCCCAAGCCCATTCCCTCCTTGGTGCAGCCTTTCGTTTTCCCTGGAGGTGGAAATGCAAGTAAACAAACCAGACTGGTGAGAACACAGGCGTCTGTTAAGAGTGAGCGAGATTAGTTGGCGATTACTATTGTTTTAATTAAATGGGATACAAAAATGGAACCCAGGGGAGGTTATTTACCTGCCGAGAAAATAAATTTGAGGGAGAGATCTACTGGGCTCCACAAGGGGAGAGGGATTTGTATTAGAGTAGGTGATCTCTGTTTTAGGGGATTATGCTCAATTTAGAAACCAAGGGCAGTTAGACAGTTTTTAAAGATATAATGCCTCAGGTCAATTAAAATAGCAGTTCATCATGTTTGTGTTCCACCATGCCAGTTTATAGAAGGCCTTGAGATAGTGCGAAGTTTTTCTTTCTCACTACGCTGTTGCAGCGCATTAAATCCGGTAGCTTAGCCCAAGTCCCTAGCTGAAATCTTACAGTTCTGTTAAATGAGTTTCAACAAAGAACAGCAGTCTTGAAGAATAGTTTTAAATTTTTAATTAAATTTGTCTCTTGTTATTGGTGTCTATTTTTTTTCCATGGTGCAATTAGAAAAATAGGCCCACATCTGAACGCAGCCTCTGCCTCTGTAGAGCACAGCCCAGTAGAGAGAGGAGTCCTAAAGCTGCCCTTTAGCTTGCACGTGCTTCCGAGGCATAGGTAGCCAGAACCCAGGGGCACAGTCATTCGCAGCCACGGGGGGAAAGGGTGGTATCAGAAAGCGTGTCCGTGAACCAGCAGGAGGCTCTCACTTGTAGAGTTCAGCAACAGCTAGAAACGGAAGCTCCGTGAACATCCAGGCGGCAGAGGGCTGGGCTTATGAGTTGCCTTCCTGGTGCAGGAGGTCAGGCATGGACACCCCAGTCCGTGGGACTTGTGGCAGGGACAGCGGCAGCCCATTGGCTTCTCCTGCCCTGAAGGAAGGCTGGGCCCCAAACAGGAGTCGATTTCTAGGAAAGAAAATGAAAATTAATTTTTAGAAGTTTCCTGAAACACCAAGTAGGCTGAAACAACTCAGTCAGCTACCACGGGGGCCAGCTAAGGAGCAACCAGACCTGGAGAGCACTGCACAGTGCCGAGTTTACCCAGCAAGCCAGCGCTGCTCTAGAGGAGAAAGTTAACTGTAAAGGTGCAATGCCAGGGGTCCATCCAAATCCATTCCCAGGGAAATAAGTCTTTTGCAGATGGACAGGCTCAAGAGATGAAGGGAGAGGAGGAAAGGAAGGCAGGAAAGGAAGGAAGGTATGTGATCACCTGTATCACCTCCCTGCCTGCGTGGAACCCCTTATGCAGGGCAAACATGTGCTAATAGGAATTATTTTTTTTTTTTTAAAGAAGTAAGGACTTGATTCCTAGAACCCTAACCCCAAGCTTATGGGCCTGACCCTGGCGCCTGAGGTTGGCAGTCCATGCTGAGCTGCCAGTCATGGTGGCAGATGCCTTCCAGATGGAGAGATCTTCTGTTTCTAGACACGACAGAGCAGGACTTGGCAGCTGGCGAGTCACCCTCCTGCTAGGAGCAGGTGTCCTCCCTCTGACGAGATGGCGTTTCGTATAGAAGAGCTTGAAAAGGACTACAACTGGTACCAGGTCAGACATGTCGTCGGGTTGGGAAGAGGCTTGGCTGCCCGGCTCCAGGTGAGGGACAGTGCTGTGGGGAACAAATCGCCATTTGCTAATGTGGCAGGGACACAGGCTTTCATTCTGACTGGCGCATGCAGCTTTAATGCTTCTTACTGCCAGCGGGAGTGCAGAGCCACTGGAGGGCACAGTGGAAACTGCTGGCTGGAAGGACAGTGGAACCAGGACACACACACACACACACACACACACACACACAGGACACAGAGACGTGCAACTACTGTCCACAGTACCAGAGATTTGGGGAAACTATATCCTATACTAGAAGCCAGCATTTTTCCCCCAGTGGAATATATTGGTAGAAGACTACTTTATCCCCTTTGAGTTAAAATTTTCTGCAAAGAGCTCTCAGTACAATCAGAAATCCTAAGATGACTGTAGAATTGCTAAGTCATGACATAGTCACAGAATGGATGAAGCATTGTAAGTCTACACAATCATGCGAATGAGTCCCACAAGCCCAAGATTGAGCAGAAAGGAGTCACTCCCCTTGTGTACAGGTGTCAACATTGTCGCACTTATAGGAAGTACACAATAAGAGACATTAGTTGGGTTCTGGGGCACACACTTATAAATCCAATACTTTGGGAGGCTGTGGCAGGAAGAACCAACACTGAGACCAACCTGGGCCACTCTGTGACTTAGAAAAATCATGTCTGAAAATAAATGGATAAAAAAGAGGGCTGGAGGGGCTGGGGAGATAGCTCCGAGGCACAAGTGCCTGCTGGGCAAGTGCAAGGTCGTGAGTTCGAACCCTGGCCCCACAAAAAAAAAAAAAAAGAGAGAGAGAGAGAGAGAGCTGGAGTTGTATCTTAGCAGGAAAGCCTGGATTCAACCTCTAACACCATAAAATGGTGGAAGGTGTCATGGGGCAATTAGTGCCTGCTCAGAGACAGGACCTAGTGTAGTGCTAGTGCCCAGAAGGAGCTGGTACCCATAATTTTTCATTGAGGTGTCGCTGACATGAATGACTCTGTCTATCACACTTCACCAACTCAAACACTTGAATTCATATTCCTGTCTCTACGATACCTTGTTAGCTCAATGCTAAAGCATGCTGTTCCCATATTGTATAAGCTATCCTGATGAATAAAATCTGATGCCCCTTTTCTTTTTGTAAATTGGAATAATTATCCACTGTAGAGACGTACATTAGCTTCAGTTTTTATTCTTGCTGTGTGATGTTCTCTCCACACCAGTAGGGTCCCAGGCCACGTGTGTGCTTGGCCCGAAGGCATCTGAAATGAGCAGTGACTTTCCGTCTGGATAACTTCAAACATGTGTTTTCAATTCCCTTTGCCATAAATTCTAACCATGACCCATCCTGGGTCGACCTTAAATTGGAAATTCACTCCATTTCTGTCTCATGTTGAGTGTAAAACTGTGCCTGCTGTATAGAAATAAATTATTTGGAAAAAAATGTATATGCTAACAAGAGGAACAACAGAAATTGAGGCTTATTCTATCCCTGGACTCTCCCACTGATTCTTGCATGCATAGGCAACTACCAAGCCACTGACCACTCTGTGGATGAAAAGTGGCTGCTATAGCTCATTCCCTAGTAGGTGAGGAATCATGCCACAGGTGGCAAACAACTAATGGAAGTTTGGAAGTGTTGATGTCCAAACTCACACTGTCTCTCAGTGGGATCTTAGGGAAATCACTTCCTCTCTTGGGGCTCTGAATGTCTTCAGCTGAAGCGGGGTGGCTTCTCAAAGTGGCATGGTCTCTGTTATTTGTGAATCAACACAGATGAATGGATGAAGAGTTAGCAAAACCAGACATAACACATCGCGGACACCCTGCCACGAAGCGTCCTCACATACTCTCACTAGGTGCTGTCCTAGGAAGTGGGATGGTCAAAAAAAGCCGGCAATAGTGGGTCATGGCAAATCATTTCCTCATGTACGCCAAAAGAACAATAATGTCCAACTGCACTGGAACAGTAGCAGAAAGTTCCTCAGTTAAGCCTGGGTCTTGCTTAGATTTCTAAATTCTGCCATCATCCTTGGCCGTGGCTTGCTGTTCGACTCTTTTCACATACTGGTGTAATCACTAAGAGAATAGACAGTTGGCCACAAAATGCACGTGTCAATCCAGAGTGACCTCTGTCACTCAGAGCCCCGGAAGTAAATCTCCTGAAGACCAGAAATCCTCCAAATGCAGCAAGTCTGCCCCTCAGCTGACAAGCAGGTGACTGCATGGTTGGGCCATGTGGCCATAGGGGGAGGGGCTGGTACAGAGCAGGCACGTCTGGGATCCAGGAAATGGTCTCGGCCTGGCCAGAACAGAGCAGCATTCTGTCACAAGGGGGCCATTGTAGCTCTGCAAATCGCCTCTGTTTCTTGGACAGTTCAGAGCTGGTTTAAGCCACAGGGCTGTTGGAGGGGAGGACTTCAGTCCTTCTCGCCACCTCCCTCAAGTGTAACCCAGATAATGTCCAGGCTTGAGAGAAGAGAGCAGCCTCACCCGGCCTGTTCTGGCTTTCTCAACCTGGCAACTTTGAACAGTTGTTTGCTATTTTTCACTCATTCCTGGGGAACTGGAAAACAAATGAACAAAAGACAAAGCCAGACTTTCTGGATTAAATGCCTCAAGTTGGGGCCACTGCAATGAGAAAGGCTTCACTAGATGTCACTCTTCAGAACCAAACAATCTGGAGACTGTGCAAGTGTCCCACCCAGCCTGTCTATTAAAGTGAGGGGAGGGGCATATGACAAGGCCTTGCCTTCTTAAAGTTGCCTCCTTAGAGTGAGCAGCCATCTCCACAGCATGGCCTGCCGGCCCCTTGGCTCTGACCTGAATCCATCTGCCACAGAATCTCACACAATTCCTCTCCTTGACACATCTCCCCTGGTAGCTGAAGAGGAATAGAGGCACAGAAAAGTGGCCGTGAGCGGGTCACTCAGGTGGCTGTTTCATTTTTTGCTCAGCTCCTGCCATGTGAGAAGCTCCAGCTGCCTAGCAAGGAACCTCACAAGGTTGATGAGAAGGTGTTGTGCCTCATTCTGGCTAGAAGAGCTCACTCTGCGGTGGGTTTTCCTTTTTTTGTTTGTTTGTTTTTTGATGCTTTCTTCAGAGAGAGGCTTTTATTGGTGGGTCTACATGAAGTAAGTCAGTTTCCTCCGGTAAGAGAAAAACTTCAGACAAACACATTTAGCAAACTCAGAGAAGTTTATGTGCACAGAGGAAATTTATGAAAAAGCAGACCTCTGAACTACGAGAGATGGGGACAGATCTCCACAGCCTGTATGGCCTGGGTGTGGATAGAATATAGAAAATATACTTGGGCAGAAGGGAAAAGCCCCAGTGAGGGGCTGGTGGTTTCGTTTGCCTTTTCTCTGGCTCACATCACCGCTTCTGTGGTGTTTGGTTTGTTTAAACTGCCCCAACCTCGTGGCTGCCTGATTAAGGTTTTTCACACTCTATTATATATGCATCCATACCTTGTGTGCAAAAGAGAATCGCCACCCTGGACTTGAATTTTACTTACTTACTTATTTATTTTATTTATTTATTTTATTTATTTAAGAATTTATTTTCGGTGGATGTTTCTCCTAAGGCAGCTAGTTTGGCTCGCACGCAGATTATTTGCATTCAGTAATATATTTAACTAAATGCAAGTGTGTGAAGCCTCGGATTATCATTTCGGCTTCACGTTCATTCATGTCTACCTTCTTCAGTCCTACAAGGACAGCTTATCTCGTACTGAACACGGTTCATAAATGACTTCTGTATTTGACTGGAAGGATTTCACGAGGGCTCTTGGTAAGAGGATAGCTAGGCTGCCCAGTCCTGTTAAATAAATCCGCAACTTGTCAGTAGAAGAGGAGACGCTGCCCGCCCCCAGAGCAGATCCTGCCTGCACACGTTCTGTAGCCATCCATAAGAAGGAGTTGCGTGTGCAGGCATGGTGCTTAATGCCTCTCCTTGGGGCTAGTCCCAGATTTAGGGTTGCTTGTTTCTAAGGAAAAGCAGTGCAAACAGTTTGTTATTGAAATGATCTGAGCTCTGTGTGTGTGTGTGTGTGTGTGTGTGTGTGTGTGTGTGTGTATGTGTGTGTGTGTGTTGGAGAATAAATGGTGTAACTGATAAATTCATTCTTGGATAAAGGGGAGATAAACC
>PVJA010003547.1:50706-94277 GCA_004027025.1 Myocastor coypus | reverse complement strand
CTGTACTCTGTAGAATGATTGTGAGGACAATATGCAATATGTCAACTTTCAAAGAAAAGAAAGGGGAAAAGAAAAAAAAAAAGTAATGTGGATTTAGAAAGGTTAGTGTTTAATTGTTTGATCAATCTTATATACCTATATGTATTAATCTAAACTGATCTGATGATGAAAATATGTAATATAACCATTGTTAAATTTATTTTTATTTTTTTTTTGTCTTTTTGAGACAGGGTCTCGCTATGAAGTTGAGGCTGGCCTTGAGCTCACTTTTGTAGCCCAGGCTGGTCTCGAACTCGCACCAATCCTCCTGCCTCAGCCTCCCGAGTGCTGGGATTACAGGCGTGAGCCACCACGCCCGGCCATTGTTAAATTTAAACAATAAAAAATTTTTTAAAAATGTAGAAGCATGGCTGGCTAGATAGCTCAGTGGATTAAAGTACCTGCTTAGGCAGACACAGGGACCAGGGTTTGATCCCCAGCCTGCCCTGCTGGCCCTGACCCCCAGGGTACATTGAGACAGTAAGTGAGACTGGATATCGGTGGCATACACCAGCCCTTAGGAGGCTGAAAACAAGAGGATCACTATGAGACCAGTCTATGTATGAGACCCTGGAGACCCTGTATTAAACACATAAAAAAAATGTAGAGGCAGAGATGACAATCCAGATATCTTCTATTAAACAAAGTATTAAAGAAACTTCCAAAATGTTAAACAATATTATTTTCATTAAAGTATAGTATTTGTGTTGACACTTAATGAATTTTACTGTTGTTTTAAAATAAAGTCCTAAGTATTTTCAATTGTTAAAAAAAAAAAAGGATTATAACCCCTCTGGAGCTCAGTCCCAACTCTGTCCCCTGAGAACACGCTGCATCCTATAACCTAGGTTTCCTCCTTGACACAGGGAGGCAATAAAAGCCTGTTGCGGGGTTGGTGCGATCATATGTGTAGGGCTGAGCAACCAGACAGCCCACAGGAAGCCAGCTCCAGGGCGGCAGCTGTGAGGCTGCTGGCCCAGCGTTCCAAGGGAGTGAACACTCAGAAAGCATTACCACTTACTGTGAAGTGATGCAGAACATGACCAAAAGCACATGCAGGAAATAACCAAAGCATCTTCACACTGTTGCCACTATAGGCTGTGTAATGCTTCACCCTGAAACATAAAGAATGCCCAGCACAGGGCCCAGCAGGACAGCTCAGTGGTCTAAAGCATCTCCTTAGGCAACCTTGGGCGGCTTCAGGGACCGCGGTTCAATCCCTGGCACCACATGCTGCTCCAGCCCTGCCCTCAGGGCAGGCTGCGCCGGCCATTAAAATAAATAAATAAACAAGCAAAGGTTCTGAAACAAGAAAAAAATAAAATAAAATAAAATAATTCTTTTAAGAAAAAAAATGCCAGGCATGGTGGCTCATGCCTGTAATCCCAGCACTCGGGAGGCTGAGGCAGGAGGATTGGTGTGAGTTCGAGACCAGCCTGGGCTGCAAAAGTGAGCTCAAGGCCAGCCTCAACTGCATAACGAGACCCTGTCTCAAAAAGAGCAAATTGTGTTCCCTCAATGCGTTTCATGTTGGGCACCAAATATAGGGCCCTTTCAGATCCTTGACTCGATCTAAGAAGTTTATATTTGTAATCCCATGGGTAAATTATTGGAATCCCATCAAGTTAATTCCAAACTACTGTAGCCAGTGCAACTCACAGTGAGAATAAAGACTTTAAGTCCAGCCATGGTAATGGCTATCCAGAACAAAGGCCTCGCCCCAGGGCTGAACCCATGCTTTATTCATTCATGAAGGGAGTGGCTTGAGGATGAGTACTACAAGCTGGGCTAATAGGAGGCCTGCATTCACCTCTGTGATATGCAGAGAGTAATCTGTGCTACACTGCAGGTAGGATCTAATGTTTTGGGGGTGGGCACTTCAACTCTGCTGTGTGATCTTTCAAGCCCCAGGAAGTCATAGCCGCTATCTGGAGGCTCCATGCTAGCTGACAGCATAGCGCACCGGCTCATCATCCTATCTCAGTCCTGCTCACCCTAGGGAGCAGCAGGTGGGGGTTTCTGGGGAAACACACCTGCTATCTTCAAAGACTGCCACCAGCACCTCGGCTAGGCCAATATGAACTGCTAAGGTCCAACTGAAGGGATAAGGAGAAGTCCTTGCCAGCTCTGCACGTATCAATCCATGGAAAGAGGGCCGGGCACAGCCCAAATGGGGACAACTGTTCACTCCAGTTGAATGTGGGTGTCCTGGGTTAGGAGTCCACTCTGGCAGGCTTGGGCTGTTCTGTGACCCCCAGGAGCAAGGATCAGTCCCAGCTGAGTATGAGTGCTCCCCAAGCTTATGTGTGCCACCCTGCTCAGGGCTCCACTCCTGACCCTGAAGCTCAGGCCCAAGTCTTGCAAGCACAGCGCTCAGTGCCTGCAGGGCCACGCTGGGCAGGTGCAGCTGGATGAGCCCGCAGAGCCCCACCCTGCAGGGCCCCAGCCGAGCTGGTAGCCGCTGTGCTCAAGCACTTTGAGGGTAAGCAGGAGGCAAAGGCTCTATGCCCTCAGCACACAGCTCCCTGACTCAAGGCTTCAGACCCCTGCTGCCTAAGGCCAGATGATGTCACCTAGTGCTCAGTGTTCCCATCTCAAAACTGGGCTCTCTTCTTACTGACCTTAGACTTACTGTGAGGGCTAAGCAACTTAAAATAAAATCACAGTAGTATACAACCTATTCCATTACAAGTCTGAATGAACATGACCTACTCTTATTCCAGAAGCAATCGCCATCTGGTCTACTTTTCCCATGCAGTGAACTCTGGTCTCCTTCTCTTCCCTCCCCCAAATCCCCACCCCCACCCCTCCTGTCAGTACTAGAAATGAAACCCAGGGCCTTCACACTAAGCTATATCCCCAACATCTAAAAATAATTTTTTGCCGGGCGTGGGGGCGCACGCCTGTAATCCTAGCACTTGGGAGGCTGAGGCAGGAGGATTGCTGCGAGTTCGAGACCAGCCTGGGCTACAAAAGTGAGCTTAGGACCAGCCTCAACTGCATAGTGAGACCCTGTCTCAAAAAGACAAAAAATAATAATAATAATAATAATTTTTTGAGACAGGGTCTCCTTAAGTTGCCCAAGCTGGGTTTGAACTTGCCATCCTCCTGCCTTGGCCTCCCAGAGTGCTGGGACTGCAAGCATGGCCCAGCATGCCTGGTGTTTTCTTTCTTTTGTAAGTCCTAATCTATTAGAAAATCATATTGGAGGGGCTGAAGAAATAACTCAGCGGTCTAAGCACTTGCCTGGGCAAGCGCAAGGACCCAGGTTCAACCCCAGTACTGGATGCCATGCCGGCCCAGCCTCAGGCACCCCAAGCCGGCTACCAAGACTGGGCATGGTGGTGCACACCTGTAATCCCAGTGGTGGGAAGGCTGAAACAGGAGGATCACTATGAGTCTGAGTTGCATAGTGAAACCCTGTACCAAATATGTAAAAAAAAAATTTAAATCATACTGGAGTGTTTACAGTATTTACATAATGAGTGGAATTTGCTTTCCAACAAAATAAATGAACAAATAAAGCAAGCAAGGTAGCCTCAGGGTTGGTCTCATGTTGCCCATTGTTGAAGCTGCTTGATGGGTACCGGGACATCCACTCATTCACTGTACCACTATTCTCTGTTCTCATTTGTGCTGAAATGGTCTATTATGAAGAACTGAATGAGAAGCGGTGGAGGGAGGGAGGAAGAAAGGAAGGAAGGAAAGAAACAATCTGGCTATAAGGAAACTTCCCTTGATCCCTACAGAAAGACAGTTGAGTTCTCAGCTGTGCCCTGAGCCCTATATAGCTCAGTTTTTGTGGCTCTATTTCTTTTTTTTATTATTATTATTTTCTTGTTTCAGAACCCTTGTTTGTTTATTCACTCATTTTCATGGCTGGCTCAGCCTGGCCCGAGGGCAGGGCTGGCGCAGCATGTGGTGCCGGGGATCGAATCACAGTTCCTGAAGCCGCCCAAGCTTTCCCAAGCAGGCGCTTTAGACCACTGAGCCATCTCGCCGGGCCCCTGTGGCTCTATTCCTTTCTTTCTTTTTTTTTTTTTTTTTTGTCTTCTTCTGTATTTTTAGGGAAGGGTCTACAGAGTGTTCAGGGTTTCATTACTAGATCAGGCTCATAGTGATCCACCTGTTTACAACCTCCCAAGAGTTGGGATTACAGGCGTGCGCCACCACGCCCAGTCTCAAGTGCCATCTCTGCACGACGCGGGGCAGGCTGGCACAGCAGGCCCGGGGATCAAACCCCAGCCCCTGCACCTGCTTGCAGGCGCTTTAATCTGTGGAGCTATTCGGCCAGCCCTCTGCAGCTCTAACACAGGGATAATAATAGCATCACATCCTAATGGCAGGGTGTTTCTGAGAAGGTAAAAGCAGCAAGCACATAGACCCACCGTCCTTGTAGGTGTGCAGTCAGTGTTCGTACTCTTAGCCTCTCTGGGAGTTAGAAAGGTAGATGTCTCAGACCCGGCTTTCTGAGGTGGAAAAGGATGCCAGGTAACCCTGATGAGGAGACAAGAAGCACAAAAAGTCATGAAGGCGCCAAGGGGTGGTATTCAAACTGTATAGCACTCCATAGAATACAGGCTCCCACCCATCTGCACGCATCCAGCTGGAGCTTGGGAAGAGTTTGGGAGCACCTGCCCTGCCAGGCTTTAGCGTGTGGGAAGTGGCTGGGGCACGCGGGCAGCTCCGGAAGGCAGAAGCGGCAGTCTGCGTGCAATCCGCACTGAGGCCATCTGGGGTATGCAAATGAGTTCCCACCCCACTCGGCCATGACTCACCACCGAAGGAAGACCTTCTCCAGCGCCCAGCAGTGACGTCCGCCTCCTGGCAGAGCGCACCGCATGCCTGGCAGTCCAGGCACAGGAGGTGGTCCCTGCCCCTAGAGAGTCACAGATCCTTGGCCCAGCTGGACACCTTATGAATCTGGGTGGAGCTGAACAGAGCAGGAAGCAAAGAACGCCTGAGGGTCCTGCAGGAGCCCAGCTGCTTCCTGGATAACAAACCCTGCCCCCAATCATTACAGACTGGACAGGCAGCACCATGCGCCTTGCCCTTTCTTTCCAAGATGAACTAACTGGGCCTCTGAGTCTTCTTTGAGGCCGCTCCTGAAGTAACCGCGGAGCCTGGAAGTGTGGCGTTCACAGGGCGGGCATGGCCCTTTAGGTAAGCCCTGTGCTGAGCCTTGGGCCAGAGCCCAGCCTAGCATGAATTGCCCATTGAGACCAGGTGGCTCCTTTTAAGCTTTTGGAAATAGCTGCTGTCTCCCCATCCCCCAGAGGAGCCCTGGAGACAAAGGAGGCCTTTTTTTTTTTTTTTGGTCTTTTTGAGACAGGGTCTCACTATGTAGTTCAGGCTGGCCTTGAGCTCACTTTTGTAGCCCAGGCTGGTCTTGAACTCACACTGTTCTCCTGCCTCAGCCTCCCCAGTGCTGGGATTACAGGCATGCACCATCACATCCAGCTAAAGAAAGGCTCTTGAGAGCGGGGCCCTGCTCCTTTGGTTCAGCACTGCTCCCCAAAAAGTTAGTGCTCAAGTACGTGTAGAAATGTTTAAATGAGGGCCGGCCAAATAGCTCAGCCGATTAAAGCACCTGCTTAGGCAGACACAGGGATGAAGCCATGCCGGCCCCGCCCCTGGGGTGCACTGAGACAGCAATTGAGAGTGGGTGTGATGTAATCCTAGTGCTTGGGAGGTTGTGAACAGGTGGATCACTATGAGTCCGTACTGAGATCCTATACTAAATACAAAAAAGAAAGAAAGAAAGAAAGAAAGAAGAAAAAGAAAGAAAAACTGTTTAAATGAAGGAGCAGACAGAACAGTCATCATAAACATCCTTTGATTTACCCTGCTCAGCATCACTCATTTCTCCTCTCTCCAGATTTTCCTTCAGAATCTGTCCCTGCTAAATCGGTATGTGTAGACTGCAGGAAGCTAAACCTATTGTGATTTCCAGCATATGACCCGCAAGCTGCATCCTTAGCTAGACCACAGGGATGGCTGTGCTATAACAGAGACAAAGAGGCTACAGCTGTGGGTGCCCAGTGGGTAACTAAAAGCAATATGAAGCTTGGGGTCTTGGCCTTTGTGTTATAATATACATCTCTTTTATTATTTTTAAAACTTTGGGTCAAATCCGAGCTCTGCTCCCCATATAGACACGTTCATCACGAAAGGATTATCTGTGTAAAATCTAGTCATACATGTTTGTAAGCCCTAAATTAGCCTAACATTTCTCATCTTCCTTCAAAATTGAGGATACTAAGATTAACCAAGGTATTTTTAGGGTTTGCAGGAACTCTGATTGCTAGTTTTGACAATATCCTCTTCCAGACCCCATGGAATGATACCCAGAAGTCTCCACTCACTGTCCTAAAGCTATAGTCATCTCTGATTCCAGGAAAAGTAACTTGACAATCCACCCCAAGATGAGATGACCCCCTCCATGCAGGGATAATTATCTCATGGGAACCAGATTGCCCCGTCAAGCCGTTAAGGTTTCTCCAGAGCCACCTCATAAGAGCAGTCCTGAGATACCGGTGAACCAGACCTGCCTGGACCAGGATTGCCCAAGTGCCACCCATTCAAACCCTGGCTCTTGCCTTTGTTCCTCTTTTGTACATAACTCCAGGGCTCTGCCAGCCCCTCTAAGACAAATCTTGAACCTCTCTCTGTGCTTCCTCGCCTGCCCTTCATCACTGCCTGTCTCCTTGATTACTATTTTGGAACAAGAAGTTGACCCACTGGAGACCCCAGAGATGAATGGGGCTTTTACCCTAAAACTCCAGTAACAACATGAACCAAGCTGGGCCACTGAGGACAGTCATGGGCTTTTTAGGAAGAGGTCTCTTCCTCCTGGCCATTTGCTAAATGGTGGCCATCTTTGTCCTCACAAGATGGTGTGAGACTCACCTGAAAGGAAGCCAATGGAGCCCAGGAGCAAGGCAGGTTCAAGACATGTTCTTTGAGCCCTTGATTCACCTATGTCTGAACCCAGGAGTGTGTAGGTTTGGTTTCAATCAAATGAAACAATAAATTCCTTTTTTCCCTCAAGTTGGTCTTTAGACCAACACCCTTTAGAGTGTGTCTGTTATTTTAACCTTAGGATATGTGAGAGATAAAAACAGAAAAGTGGTATAATCAGAAAATAGAGGTTAAAATGTGAAAAACTAGAGAGAAAACAAAAATTTCCCTTAGGGCTGTGGCTTTAGCTGAGGGGCTTGGATTCCTGGAATCTGCATGGCCCTGAAAGCTGTGTGCTTACTGGCGTTGTGCCGGGGCTGTCCTTTCTCAGCTGAGCCAGATCCCCTTGGGACAGATACAACCCGGATGAGAGCTGTGGACTGCTGACCCTGTTCGCCTTCCCCAGCTCCTCCAGGAAGAAGAGTAAGGGGCCAGCTGAGAGAGGAGGCTTGACAAAGACAGCCACTCAGGGACCTGGGGACTTGGCGATCCTTCCCCTCACAGATGATAAGGTACCAGTGCCGAGATGCAAGAACAGATGGCCCTGGAGAGACCCCTGAGGGTCCCACATCTTGGTCTAGGCCAATGAAAGGACAGGAAGTGGTCCAGCATAGCTGGAATGCTTGCAGCAGCAGGCCTGCTCACCATACACCCCTGTGCAGAAGGCCTTCCTGGTCCGGTGCTACCTGTCTCCCAAGGAGCAGCCATGCCAGGTGGGGGCCACACAGTCAGTGCTGTTGAGCACAAAGTCCCAGTCACCTTGCAGCCCTCCTGGCATGGCATGGCATAAGGCAGCTGTCAGACAGGGCAGGCTCAGAGCTGGGATGGCAGAGGCTGCAGAGCTCACAGTGGCTGTGAGGAGCATAGCCCAGCTCCGCAGGAACACAGATCCTTTACCCCATAGACCTCACCTCACTGCTCCAAGGTCCAGTCCTGTTCCCTGCTCTCTCCTCCAGACCCCAGCCCATAGCATAACTTGACGAAAATGTGTTCACTAAACCAATAGAGCCAGGCATGGAGACTCATACCTGAGGAGACTGAAGCGGGAGGGTCACAAACTCTAGTCCTGGGTAGGCAACTTAGCTCCTGTCTCAAAATAAAAATGGCAGTAGGGATGGCAATGAGGCTCAGCTCAAAGCCCCGGGTTCCTTCCCCCATAGCGCCCTCCCCCAAATGTTCTGGATCCTGTCTCTGTACACTGAGCTGCTCAGTGTTGACTGAACATGCCTGGGGCATCTTTGGGATTGAGGTTACAGCAGTGACTAAGACACTCAGAAACCGCTGACCTCATCGAGCAGATATTCGGGAACAGACACGAACAAGCTACTTCTTCTGGACCAAACCTGGGCTTCCATGTAACTTTGGTACAATCTATAACCTAACACTAACTAGCTTTTACATGTTTAAATAGGTGGGGAGGGAGAATATCCAAAAAAGAATCATATTTTGTGAAGCATGAAAATTATGTGAAATTCAAATTTCAGTGCCCATAAATAACGTTTTTCATGTAACCCAGCTCATTTGCTTCTCTATTGTCTCTGGGTGCTTCTGGTACAATGGGAGTGTTGAGCAGCTGCTGCAGTGTTCCCGGAAAACCTAAGCTGTGCATTATCTGGTCCTTCGGAACAGAAGCGCTCTAATCCTGTTCCAGAAGGAGGAGGCTGGCAACAAACCTCTGACAAACAAGGATAATTTCAGACCAAGAAACTGGGTCGACCAACAAAGAGTGGCTGAGCTCTGTGGGGCTGTCTTGGGTGCAGCGGACAGGTGGCCTTCCCTATAGAAGGGACATTAGAGGCAATCCTGACAGAGCAGAGGTCAACCGTAGGATGGGTGACAAAATAGCTATCCATCCGTAGGCAGCAGAAAAGCTAAGGCCCTGAGGTCGGAATGAGTCTGGCGTGTTCCAGGAGCCACAGAGAGGCCAGAGTGGCTATAGTGAGTGAGGTGGAGAGGGGGTGGAGGGCAGGGTGTGCCGTGCAGGCAGCCTGTGGGGTCTCCTGGGAGAGGTGTGAAGGTAAAGGTCAGAGTGAGAATGGATTCAGGCTTGTGAAGGCCTTATGCCAGGTACCATAATACAGTGCTATCAGGGCAGACTCTGCCCTGGTGTCGGGGTAGCACAGAAGGTTCCTCAGCTCAGTTCAGCTGGAAATCATGAATCAGCAAAATGCAGCGCTGCTAGCAGCCCTGATGTCACCTGATGACACCAGATAATGCCAGATGCCAACAGTGGACACAGCCCGCTGCTGGTCACTGCCACTGCCATCCTGTCAGTCTGGGGGGAAAAAAGAAACCAAAGTGGGAAAAGAGGCCAAAACCAAGGAATCGGCAGCTAATTAGGATCTGGGGAGGTTGGGGCTGGTAACGACGGGCCCAGATCTCTCCTGTCTGACCTTAGCCGTGTCAGAATGGTTCCCCCCAGGCTCCAGCAACCGCAATGGCAGGGGCAGGGCAGGGCACCGCTGCCAACCACTGAGCTACATTCTAGCAGCCTGAAGCAGAGTGGCCATGAAACAGCTAGGAGGTTTTATTCTATTTTTGGTGCCGAGGACCGAACCCAGGGCTTCCAGCTCGCTAGGCAAGCATTCTACCGCTGAGCCAAATCCCCAGCCCCACCATCAAACAGCTAGGGAGGACACCAAAGCAAACTGTCCCAGTCTGAAGAGGAGGTGGGGGGGGAGCAGAGGGAAGCGGCCGCCAGCCGGGCCAGGCCCTCACACTGGCCAGCATGAGTCAGGCCTCCTCATCCATCTCAAGGGGAAGGGCACAGTAGAGGAGCAATTGCTAGTACATGCATGCATGCGTGCACAGGCGTGTGCATGCGTGCACATGCGTGTGTGTCTCACCAGGGACCTAACCCCCAGCCTTCACACTCAGCCCAGCCCTGTGTACTATTTTTAAATTTTGAGGCAGGGTCTCACTGAGTTGCTAAATTGTCAGGCTGGACTCAAACCCAGGATCTTCCTGCCTCCACCTCCAGGGGACTTGAGTTGCAGTGTGCACCCCTGAGCCTGGCTTACTTGTGCTGTGTACTTTGTTTTCTCTCTGGGAATCCCAGCACTGCCAGGGTAGGCAGTCTTCATTTGGGTCACAGCTCTGCCCTCCGTGTGAAGATCACTTCCTGCTGCTCGGGTGCTTGCTTAGTCACTGTCATGGAGAGGTACGCGCTGACCCTAGGGGGTGCCTATGGCTTTGGGAGAAGAGGCTCCAGCAGGGCAGAGCCCCTCCCTTGCCCCTAGTACCTGCAGTGGGCAGCCTGTGTCCTACAAAGGGAGCTAAGTTTTCTGTTCTGGCAGGCGCCCACGAAGGTATTCTCCGGCCGTGGGTTCTAGACGTCAGGGCTCCACGTCCTCTGGATAGAGTGCTTCCTCCCTGCGTGCCGCTCAGCAGCCCACGGGTTCTATCTGAGCCTCTTTTCTCTCGAATCTGCCCTGATCTCTGCCTCTGGGTCTCCGAAGACATCATTCCCGCCTCGGTGGTCTCCATTTTTGCCCATCAACTATGACTTACCCCAACATTGCTGTCTCCAGAAGCTCACCCTGACTGTTCAGGCCGGGCTAATACCCCCTTTGCCCCCCCAGTCCACCCCCACACTTCTGTCCTCTGAATGCACCTGTCTGACTTCCCAACACAGCCCTGTGCTGTAACCGAGGACAGCTCCCCCCACCCCCATGCAGTGTGAGCTCCTGGGGACATTGTGGGCCTTCTCAGTTACCACCGTGTCCCCACCCTCACCCAGTGGAAAACTGGGCCCCGTGCAACCCCTCCCTGGCACGCGCTGCTAGGGCACACCCCTCTCTCCTGTGTCTTGGTGCTCACTCTTTATCTGTACACTTGTCACATGACCCTAAAGGGGCGAAAGGGAGGCTTGGCCTCATCTTGGCTCCCTGCTGGCTCGGGCGGCTGGGCAAGGCTGACCCCTGACCCTCCAGGGCAGGCTGACTTGGGGCTCTGGGATGAGGCCTGTCACCCACAGGATGCAGAGTCTGGCGGTTCTGACCAGGGGCCAGAGTTGTTGTGGACAGTGTCTTTCCCTGACGTGAAAGTCGGAAATTTAATTTAAGAACAAGAGTTCATATTTAGTCATAGCACTCACCATCATGCCAGGAACTGTTCATTTATTTGATACTCACAATTCCACAAAGCAGATGCTATTACCTTTCTTGTGTTTGGGTTGAAAAGGAAACTGAGCATACAACACACAGCTGGAAAGTGGTGGCGCTGGGACTGTACCCGAGGCAGCCTGACTCTGGGGATCTGTGGTCCCATTCTCAAGGTTATCCAGGTGAGCGGGGGCATCCTTGGCATGAGGAAAGTATTCAAGTGCACAGCCCTAGCTGGGGACACTCTGTACTCTGTGTATACACAGATTGAGCAACAAACAGCTCGCCCAAGCTGCCCTCAGCCTGATCACTGGGTCCTGTGAGTACATTCTGCCATGCGGCGAAAGGCACTTTGCAGGTGTGATCCATGTTACAGATCCCAAGATGGGAGTTGTCCCAATGGGGCCCATGGAATTGCATGGTCTCTTAATGGGAAGAAGGAGGCGAAAGCATCTGTCAGAATGATGCAGGAGAGACTGACAGCACAAGGAGGACTCAGCTGCCCTGAGTGGCTGTGAAGACGAGGGGAGGGACCAGAAGCCAAGGACTGGGGGAGCGGAGACCAGCCTGCAGCCTGCAGCCTGCAGCCAGCAGTGAGACGCGGGCCTTTGACCTGCTGAGAACTGTGCCTCAAGGAACCAAAGTGGGAGAAGCGTGTGTTACTCTAAGACACCGAGAGCATAGCCTGGCCATCTGTTATCGTGGCAACAGAAAGCAAACAGCCAAGTGCTCGGCTCACGACACTTTGCCCCATGGGCTTCCATCAGAGCTGTTCGGATGCCTGCTTGGGGCTCTTTTTTTTTTTTTAATGGCCAGCTCAGCCTGCCCTGGGGGTGGGGCTGGCACAGCATGTGGTGCCAGGGATTGAACTGCAGTCCCTGAGGTTGCCTAAGCTTTCCTAAGCAGGCTTTAAAGGCCGCTGAACCATCTTGCTGGCCCTGGGGCTCTTAAAAGAGATGGACTGGTGGCACAGGAGGACAGAAGCAGACATCTGTCCTTTGAGCCCCAGCCAGTCCCCAATATCAGCCAAGTCATCTCCCCAGGGTCAGAGCCTAGGGTCAGACCAAAGGCAACCAGAGAATCCCCCTCCCCTGGCCACATGACCAATTCAGGAGGCAGCCGGAGACCCAGTGACCTTCTGCCAGGGCAGCCAGGACACACAAAGCTCCTCCCTGCTGGGCAGAAATCTGAGGGGCTGCCAGGTAGGTCAAAGGGGAGACACCTGGGTGTGGAGCCACTTTGGTGGGAGGTGTCTTGGAGAAACTGAGGCAGGGCTGGTGACCCTGAGTGCCTGATGGAACAGGGCCTGAAATGCCCACACAGAGCCTTCGTTACATGTGCAGGCCACCACGGGGAGCCACGTGGACTTCTAAACCTGGCAAGCAGAGGGAGGCTGGTCCGTGCATAGAGGAAGATAGTGCAGACAAGGTTGCTGCTTACTGTAGGAGGCTGTGGGACTGGCACCGCTGGGCACAGCTCCCTGGCACCTCACCCAGGATCTGCCACAAGTATGCCCCTGTGACAGAGTTCTCCTGTGGATCTGGGCCTTGGCTGGCTCATCATAGGCCAGGAAGGGCCTGTCACAGCCCACTGGCAACACACAGAAGAAGGCCAGCAATATGTACCAACCCTACCTCAACTATAGGCACAGAGGGATGGGGACTGGGAGGGAGCAACTGGATGAAACACTAGGTGTTTCCAGCTGAGGTTGAAGGCCTCCTTGTCATGCAAGAAAGAGACATCAGGGCCCGGCGGGATGGCTCAGTGGTCTAAAGCCCCTGCTTGGGAAAGCTTGGGTGGCTTCAGGGACCTCGGTTCGATCCCCAGCACCACATGCTGCGCCAGCCCTGCCCTCGGGGTGGGCTGAGCCGGCCATAAAAATGAGTGAATAAACAAACAAAGGTTCTGAAACAAGAAAAAAATAAATAAATAAAAAAAAAGAAAGAGACCTCAAGGACATGGAAATCATCTTGGGGGTCTCCACTGAAGTTCCCACCCAGCCCAGAGGGTACCACGAAAGATACTTGACGGCACCAGGCACAGGAGAACAGGAGGCCAGCGTGGGTGCGTGGCACCTCCCAGAACCACTGAAGGAGACACGCACAAGGCTGCCACCTAGGTGTAGCGGCAAGTAGGTCCCAGTCCCGTTCACCTGGGAACACCAGCAGACACCCGCAGCTGGGGCCCGGCTCCCTCAGAACTTGTGGGAGCCCTCCTTAGATTGGCAAGTCTGAGCTTGCCCTTCCAGGGACATGTCTGGGCCTATGTCATCGCCATGGCCTCATGGACACCGGCCTCGTTGCATCCACTCCAGGTCACCTTGACCCTGGGGCTGAGATATCCGTTGTCCACCAATATCATGCAGGCTGCTGTCCTCAGCTCAGCACAAGATCTGTGCCTTGAAGGCAACGTGGTCAGTAGAGCTGTGTGCGGGCTGCCTCACTCCAAGCTGCTGCTTCTCGGGCTGCACAGCATCAGCACCCACAGCCAGGTGTCCTGCCCCATTCACACCAGCCTGCCGGCTGGACGCGACAGTACCCTACCTGCTTGCCTCCTCACAGCTAGCAGCTTTCTCCTGCTGAGGGCAGCTGCAGCAGGTGGAGTACACACAGGCTCCAGGACCAGGAGGGTCCAAGAACCATCCACAGGCCTCAGAGCACTCCTACCCGCCCCGCAGGTGGACTGACCGTTTCTACCGTTTTGAGCTGCAGGACCCTGCCCTTTGTGGGCTGGCGTGACTGCTCTTGGAAGTTAGTGTGGGATGGCCTGGACTCCAGCTGGGGTGGACCAGAGGAGGTTGAGACTCAGCACCACACAGCCTCTGGGCAGAAGGCCTGGGCTTGGTGCCCTGTGCTCATCTCAGACCCACAGTTCAAGGGCTGTTTCCATGGCCAGGTGGGTGGCTGGAGTAGGACAGAAGAAATGGATGTCCCTTCACCTGTAGGTTCGGAAGACTGTGCTCAGGTCAGAGGGCCCTAGCACAGATCTAGGTGTAGGTGGGGCAGGCTTCCAGCTAGAGGCAGTGGAGATAGAAATGTATGTGTCAGGCCGGGTGTGGTGGCACGCACCTATAATCCCAGCACTTGGGAGGCACACTCTGGGGTTTAGATCAAAAAAAAGGGGGAGGCCTGGAGTGTGACACTGGGGAGGCCCTGGGCCTTGGGTAGTGCCGTCTGCCTGTGGTCATCTGTCAGCCTTGGCCAATCCCGCAGTCTGCCACTTGCTCACTCTTTGTCCACCTGTCCCTCCCTCTCCCTGCCTGTCCCACCACCTGGTCCGTTCACCTCAAGTGGTCCCATCTCTGACCCTCCACCTGTCCCTCTGTCCAGCCCTCTAGTCTTCCTGTCCACCGGCCTGGTGGTCTGTGCTCTGCCTGTCTCTCTGCCTGTTCTGCCCGCCCATAGGCCTACCTCAGTCCCGCCCGCTAGCCCAGCTTCCAGCCTCACTCACCCCCACATACCCTATTGGGTCATCTGATTTCACCATCATGTCCTGGCAGCAGTCCAGGCCTCTGGCACCAGGGTTCCCTTCTCTGGCTCCACCTCCACTCAGATGCCAAGGAGTAGGGCCAGGAGGAAACGGCAGGGTTGGAGTCTCAGCTGTCACCTGGAGAGTGTGTGCAGGTGGCCACGGGGCCCTAGTGGCAGAAGGGACCATGAGAAGCCCAGCAGCACACTGCTGACCCACCTAGCAGCCCTCTGGCCAGCACTAGTCCTGGCTTTCCTGCCCACTGCTGCTGCAGAGAGAGGAGCCAAAGGGCAGGAACCAGGCTTTGGAGAGCGGGGATCGGGTGGAGGTGTCTGGAGTCTGAACAAGAACGGGGTGGGGATCTGAGGAGGGAATGGGCTGGGATCCTGGCTCCTGGGTCCTGGAAAAGAAAAGGCTAGAATCCGTGGGCTGGGACAGGGACTCCTCCGCCAACTCATCATAGTGGGAACAGCAGTTGGGGGTTGCAAAGATGTCCAGATGAAGGCTTACTGCCAGGATACCCACACTCTTGGCATTCGCCACACACAGGGTGATGAAGATCCAGGAACTGGGGTGGTGTTGAAGCCCACCAGGGGCGCTCAGGTCAGGGCCAGCCAGGCCAGCTCCCGCATCCTAAAGACTCACAGGCAGCCCTCATGTGCTCCCCACCCACCGGGGTGGTGATGCCTCCTATGGCCACCAAGGCAGCTCCGGGCCCTGGCCACACCTGTAGTCCGCTGGATGTTAGAACAGAGGGATCAGCAGGGCCGTCGCTGACAGCCAGCCCCAGCTGCAAGCTGTTCAGTTTGGAGAGCTGAGGACCAGGAGCTCCCTGTCCTCCGCTGACCCATGAATACTTGTGATGACCCCTGGTGGCTGGCTCCATCAGCCCCTTGGAGCTGGCTGCTTCTGGCCTGTCCCCTACTCAAGGCCTCTATCAGCGCCAATAGCCCCTTCTCTTTCATAGTTTTTGGTCTCCATCTCTCTTCCTCTGCTCTATCTCCCCCTCTTCATCTGACTGTCTCCCTCCCCTCTCCGCCCCTGGGTTTCCCTGTCTCCCTGCCTGTGTCTCTTCCTTTCTTTGCTCATTTCTCTCCCTCCCTATCTGCTTTTTTGTCTCTCCCTCTCTGTCTCTCCCTTCCCCACCCCCACCAGTACCAGGAGTTGAACCCAGGGCCTTCAAAATGACCAGACATTTTTATTTTGAGGCGGGATCTTGTTAAGTCAATACATCGTTCAGCCTGGGCTCAAACTTGCTCTCTTCCAGCCTCAGCCCCCCACCCCTCAGCGTGCTGGGATTGCAAATGCCCACCCCCACCCCCATTTTTATCTCTCCCTCTTCCTCTTCTGTCTCCATTTCTCTGTCCTGTAGTGTTTTCACTTGTCTAGGAATCAGAGTTCATCTTCCTTGGAGACTGGGCCAGACGCTCTCAGCTTGAATCATCTCCACTGCTCCTCTCCTGGGGGCCAAGAGTCCCATGAAAGGGGATCAGGTCCCACATGGCCATGAGCAGGGATCCAGGTCTGGGAGCCACACGGGGGAAAGGGAGGCTCAGATGGGGGTACAGCCAGGGGTCAGCGACTTGCATAGCATTACTGTGATTCCCAGAGTAAAGGCTTCGGCAGCCGCAGCTCCTAGACAAGCTGTTGTCCTCCAAGAGAGGGCCTTGTCCCCTCAGTCCATTAGCGCAGGGTCAGATCTCCAGAGGGAGTCACTTCCCTTCAGACCCCTAGGGCCCTCCCGACAGGCCGCAGCATCTCTGGCCCTTCTCTAGATTTGGACTATGACCAATGACCTCTGATGTCCCTCCCTCGCTTACTACTGAAGGACCCAGGGGGAGCATCAGCTGAGGCCTGGCCCACCCACCACAGCCCAGTGCAGAGCCAGAGCATTTCCCGGGTGGCCCCAGGTGGGATAACTCTACCCATCATGTTTCCAAACATAGGACCTGGACATCAAGGAGCTGAGACAAACATTTCCTCTACTCCCTGTTCAACTTTCAGAACCACAGGATCCATGAGCCTAATAAATTGTGGTTATTTTATGCCACCGGGCTTAGGGTGGTTCGTTTTGCAACCATAGAGCCAAGATAGTGGCTCATTCCGTGCCGGCATTGTTGAGGCAGCACCCCTTTCTGTGCAAAGACTAAAATCCACCTCCCTACTTATACTACTATTGGAACACTCACAGTTCCTTCTCAGTACAAAATGAATGGCCTTCATAATCACAGCGGTGTTCCTACCTGTGAAATCTCTACTGTGGAGGAATAACGACCCATGTCCCCCTCAACATGACGAGAGGTGGCAGCACGTGAGTCACACACGCAGCTTTCCATTCCAGGCACTACCCAGAAGGCTCTTCTATATTTGGAAAGGAATTGTCAGATACAAATGCTAAGTACAAATGCCAAAGCCTGCCCACGTCCCTGATACAGTTACACTCACCCCGCAGACAGATCGATACGTCGGACTCCGAGAGGGCCAGCAAGATGGGAGACTCGGAGTATTAATACTTGCTTACCCTTTTGGGAGTCCAAGACCCTAGCAGAATCTCAAAGCAACCTTGAAACGTCACAGCTTTCCTACTATCTTCAGGGCTCATCGGCAGTGTTAGCGGGCGGAGGGAATCAAGGCTTGAGCAATTCCCTCCCCTCCCAACCCTTCCACTCCAAGACAGCAATGACGTTAACAGAACTTGGAAGGTTACCATTTCCAAAAAGGTTTGCATTTTCCCAGTAGACTTCTTTTTTTTTCTTTTAGTAATGGATATTGAGCCTAGGTCTTTCGCACAGAGCTAGCTACATCTCAGACCTTTATGTCTGTCTGTCTGTCTGTCTGTCTGTCTGTCTACCTATCTATCCACCCTTTTTTTTTTTTTTTTAATACAGGATCTGGCTAAGTTGGTAAATTGCCCAGGCTGGGCCTGAACTTGCAGTCCCCTGCTGCAGCTTCTCAAAGCGCTAAGAGTACAGGCGTGTTCCACTATACCCCGCTGCCAACTAGCTTTTAATCTTCTGCGTTGGTGAGAATCTGCTCCATCTCCCCCCGAGGCACATAGCAGGAGCTTGGTCCCCAGTGTGGTGGGATCAAGAAATGCTGGAGCCCTTAAGAGATGAGGCCTCGTGCAGGGGAATTGGGTCATGGAGGTGCTGCCCTCGGAAGAAATTAAGCAGTTAAGCAATGGCGGATCTCAAGAGATTGGGTTTTTATGAAAAGCAGCACTGTGCCTTCCCCAGCCTGCGGCTTATTGTCTTTCCACACATGGTCCTGAGGCTGAGTAGTGGGTTCAGTCTTGGACTTTCAGTCTCCAAAACAATAAACTACAGAAGCTTCTCTATAAAGTACTCAGCCTTGGGCATTTTGTTACAACAATGGAAAATGCATTAAAGCAATGACAAATGTACACCAAGTTCTCTAGAATTGGACCACATCCCCCGGGACCGGATGCTGCTGTCTTCAGCACCCCCTCTTTCTAGGATATGCTTATATCTGATTGGACTCCCGCAGGGTAGGCCATGCTCCCAGAGTCCCCAAACTTCATACAGTGCATGTATATATGGCTTTTTCAGCTTGCCACTGCAGAGGAAAATTTACAGTCACCTCTAACTCCACATTCCCAACAAACTAATGTATGAATCAAGTCCCAACTTACATTCCAAATGCCACAGGTACCAGAGCCAGTCATGTGCAGTCATTTGGGACAGTTATGAGGTGAGGGGAGGTCTGACATAGTTAGAGACCACTACAGGGACAAAGGACAAACTCCTGAGCCCTTAACCTGTTTCTCACTAAGAGCATGAGTTGTTTGTTTTTTTTCTGAAATAATCACCAGACCTTTTTTTTTTTTTTAATGTCCTGGCCGGCTCAGTCTGCCCTGGGGGTGGGGCTGGCACAGCATGTGGTGCCAGGGATAGAACTGCAGTCCCTGCGGTTGCCTAAGGGGGCACTTTAGACCGCTGAGCCATCTTACTGGCCCATCACCAGACTTTGAAAACAAATTTCATAACTTTTCATTTGAGTCCACAAACGCCCAATAGGTAACTAGAAGTAAAGGTATAACATTCATTTTCTTTTTAAAAAATTTATCTATTTGGTACAGGGTCTCACTACGCAGCTCAAACTTCTACTGATCCTCCTGTTTTCAGCCTCCCCAGTGCTGGGATTTACAGGTGTGCACCACCATGTCTGGACTCGGTCACCAGCTCACTACACTGAAGAAAAATCAGGAGAGCCAAGTTCATCAGACCTAATTTACCTATCCTAGCTCATTCTCGTTCAGGGAAGAGGATATCAGGGTAGAAGAATGAGAATAGCTCTCAAAATTTCCAAGGTCTTCCAGTGTTAGCTTCCACAATGTCCAAAGCACCTGCCTCACCAGTACATAAACATAATCCTGTGTCTGATCTCCAGCACCAAAAAACAAAACCACAGTGTCCATTTAGGGACCCTTCTCCTGGGAGCAAACTTTGAAGTCTCCAGCTGTCGTCCTGTTGTGTCCATAGTCACAGGAAAGGAAGAGCAGAGCGTCACGTGACTGAGACCATCATAGAGACAATCGTCTCACCGGGTAGATCCACCCACTAGGCCCGGAGGGGTTTCCCACCACCATGAAACCTGGACTGAGATAATGATCAGCCGGGTCCCAGGTCTCGGCACACCTCAGCCAGCCCTTCAACGCCGGTCTCCCGCCCAGCCGCTCCAGCTGGAGCCCTTTCCCTAGCTCTGTTTTATGCGCCAAGTAAAGCTCCCTTCCTGCAAATGCGTGCTTTAGTTTTAATTGCCATTTCCCTAAAACAAGGACCCACACTCACCAGTGACAGCTTTTCTAAAGTGCTTTCTTGGATCTACTTCTATTTTGAGAGATTTCTTGGGAGCTTGAGGTGGATGAGTGATGTGTTACAGTTTTTATCATTTGAAGTCATGACAAGCAGACACCTAGGGAACGCACACCCCTCCTACACACACACACACACACACACACACATATACATACACGCGCGCGCACATTGATTTTCAGCCTTTATTTCTCACCACGCAGGGACAGCAGCGCCCCCTGGCGGCCATCTGGGCCACTGTGAAGATGGGCAGAAGCTCTAAGCAGTCCCCCAAGGGAAGCTGAGACCCCAGCCCTGATGGAGAAAAGGGAGATGATCTCAGGCTGTGGCCACAAAGCCTGGACCTCCAGTCTCCAATCTACACAGTTCTGCTTTCGTTCTCTGCAGTTCTGGACATGAAGCCTTAGAGTCTTTGTATTTGCAACATCTCCAGCTTCTTTTATCTCTTTGTTGATTTTCTAAGCTGCCTAAACAGAGCTCGAAATTTATGACTCTCCTGCCTCTGCCTCCCGGAGTGGTGGGATTGCGGGCCAGCACCACCAGGCCTGGGGCTCAGACTGTTTTCTAGGTGGCCCCAGAGGAAAGTCTTTCTTTTTGCTCACTGAGCATTGATGCTAGGTTCTCCTGGAAACAACTCCTGGTTTTTCTCTGAAGATTCTCCACACTCCTCTTGGACGGTATCTACGGTCTGGATCCCACCCCAGTGCTGTAGGGCAGATAGATGCACACTGATTGGCTGAGACGTGGGCACGTGACCCAAAGCCTGTCAAATGAGAGCGGAGACTCACTGGGACTATTTTTGTGGCAGCTCTGAAAAAAAGCATTTCTTTTCCACTGGAGCTGCAAAGCTGGTCTGGGTCATGAAATCATGGGGTTTACATTAAAATGGGGCTACAGCTCTGGTTAGAGAGGCTACCTGGAAATAAAACTGATACACAGTAATGCTGAGAGCAGCTGGATGCTGCAGTACCTGAAGCCAAGTGTTCTAGGGAATTTTTATTTAAGTGAATCATCCTTTGGCTTAAATCAGCTGAAATTAGGGAACCACACTTCCTACCTGACTTGCACCAACCCTTAATCCCTTTTCCCAAAAACAACCTCATTGTTCCATATATGTACAAACTCAGAGGCCACATTAATCAAAACCATTTTTATTATTTAAAGAGCGTCCTGTCATCCAGGGTCCCCAGACTAAGGGTCCCCCAGAGGGCAGACGAATATTTACACGGGGTGGGGGGTGAGCTTGAGTGGTCCCCTGACTGAGTGGGCCCGCCACTATGGAAGACAGGACCTTGGAGGAGGCTGTCCTTCGACCTGTGGCCTGGGCCCAAGAAGGGAAACGTCCCATCCTAGGATCAGCATGGATCCTACCACGTGGGGCTGAAGCCGCCCAGATCAACTCCGGCCCTGGAGGTGTGCAGTGAAGAGACGCCACCGGTCAGAGCTGGGTCACCATGCCACTGGCTTCGGAGTGAGTCTGAGGAACAACAGAGGATGGGGGGACTTCTGAGGTCTCAGCAGCTTCCCCCAAAGTCCTACAACTAATCTCCCTTCCCTGGAAGCCTCAGGAGACCCACCTGCCCCCCAGGGTGTCCTTTTCTAGGCCTGAGTATCAGTTTCCGAGAAGCATCTGCTGCCACACGCTCCCACCCAGCTCTCTTCTGGACTCCACTCACCTTTATGGCTTGGAAGATCCACTCCCGGAAGTCACTGACTTTGGTGTAAACGCCGGGCTTCTGGGCCAGGGCACAGCCAGTGCCCCAGCTCACAATGCCACAGAGCCGCCAACGTGGCGTCCGAGAGACGCTGTCTTCACACACAAAGGGGCCACCGCTGTCACCCTGCCAGGGGAAAGGCAAGCCTGGCTGGGGCCCAAGAGGGTGGCCAGGAGGCCCTCTGACCCTGACAGAGGTAGCCCCTGGCGTGGAAAGGCTAGGGACCGCCCCACAGCCTCTCACCTGGCAGGCGTCAACCCCACCCTCGGGGTAGCCAGCACAGAACATCTTGGGCTTGATCTGGTTCCCATAGAAGTCAGGGCTATTGCAGACTTCATTGCTGATGATGGGGACTCTGGCCTCCTGGAGCACCCCAGCCTGTTGGCCTAGGGGTGGGTGCACAAGGCTGGTTCAGGTTGCAGAGCGAGAATACCCCCTTCCCTCCTGGTGCCCAATCTACACCCCTCAGAGTCCCTACACCCCAGGGTTAAGAGCCATCCACCCAACTGGACTGTCCTTCCCCAGCCCAGCTCAGAGCCACCTTCACAGTGGCCCCACAGGCACTGCACAGGACTCACCATAGTACTGTGTGTTGCCCCAGCCAGTCACTGTACAAATCTTGCCATCTACCAGGGCCTGGCCTGCCGCTGGGAGGCACACGGGCTGAATGTACTCTGTGGGAGAAACCACTGTCCAGCCCCTGCTGTCCAGCCACCCCAGCTGCCCCCAACATGCCCCCTTGCCTCTGTGCCTTTCTTTTTTTTTTTTTTTTTATCTTTTTGAGACAGGGTCTCACTATGCAGTTCAGCAGTTCAGGCTGGCCCTGAGCTTACTTTTGTAGCCCAGGCTGGTCTCGAACTCACAGCGATCCTCCTGCCCCAGCCTCCCCAGTGCTGGGATTACGGGCGTGCGCCACCACACCCGGCCTCTGTGCCTTTCTAACATCCACAGTAGAGCCACCATCTACTGAGAACTGCCCGAGTACTCCGTATTTTCCCACCCATCACTTCCTGTAACCTCCCACCCCTGCGTGGAGGTTGGGGCATTGATACAGGGGCCTGCAGGTTAGCTCAGTTGTTTAAGCGTCTGCTCAGGCAAATGCAGTCAGGCACTGAGGACCACGGTTTGATCCCCAGCAAGCCTTACCTGGTGTACCCTTAAGGCAGCCTGAGCCGGCAAAAAAAAAAAAAAAAAAAAAAAAACCAAGCCACTTGGCCAAAACTTGATAAGTCAATGACAGAGCCAAAATTTGAAGCTAAGTTGGCCTATGGTTCTTCTATGTTACCGCACGAATCAGTACTTTCTGCCCTTTTTGCGGCCAAAGGTTAGTCCATTGTCTGAATATGTCGTGTTTGTTTTTCCATTTGCAGATAATGCACATTTGAGGGGTTGGCATGTTTGGCTGACATGAACAGAGCTGTCGTGAACATTCATGTACAAGTGTTTGTGTTGACATGTGTTCCATCCCTCTTGGGCAAAAACACTCAGCAGTGGGATTGTTGGATTGAATGTCAAGTTTTAACTTTTTCAGAAACTTCCAGCATTTTCCAGGGTCCGTACCTATCCTTCAGCTTAATGTCTGGTTTGTGTTCCCTCAGGGTCATCCCTTGACACCTGGATACCTGAATGATACATTTAATGTACAGCCCCTGTCTCCTCCCTTCCCTTCTGTCTCTAGGGTCCCCCAGGTGAGACTTGGACCCCAGACTTACCCGTGAGGGGCAGGGGACTGGAGAGGTGCACCAGGGCAATATCGTTGCTGTTCTCCTCACTGGTGGGATCCCGAAAGGGAAGATAGCCCCCATGGTAGACCACGGCCTGCACCCCTAGCTGCATGCCCTGGGGTGAGGCCTGGGCCACTGCCCCGGCAAACACTCGCCAGCGGGACAGGACTCGGTTCCGCCTGCCAGGGAACAGAAAGAGAGGCTGGTGGCCTGCCTGGGCATACCCTTGGGCCTCTGTGGCAAGGCCTCCCCAACCTGGGCACTCACTCTGGGAAGCAGTGGGCAGCTGTCAGTACCCAGTCCCCCGAGAGCAGGGAGCCTCCACACAGGTGGGCTCCATCATAGCGCAGGCTGACTTGCCACGGCCACCTGCCCAAGCTGGTGTCCTGGCCTCCCACGATGCGGTCCACAGGCAGCTTCCTGCGGCCACAGTCTGCAGGGGGGAGGGCAGTCAGGGCAGTCGAATGGGGCAGAGATCCCAGTTTCCAGAGCACTTGGCCTGACCCCAGCAGATCTGAGAGGACATGGCCCCAGCCTGGGAGGAGGATGGAGTTCCACCAAAGCTGATTTAGGAGGACATAGCCTCGGTTTAAGGGGACATAGCCCATGCTTGGGAATTGAGGGGAAACATTCCCTGGGAGTCTGAGGTTGACCTGGCCCCTTGCTTAGGGGGCCTATGGAGATAGCCCCACCCATGGGAGGGTTCATGGTTTCCCCAGGCATCTAAAGGAGCAGGTTCAGGATCTCACCTTGGCAGATGGTAGCCAAAAAACGACCCCTGGGACAGTCACTGTGAGAGACAGGGATGGAGACACAGAGAGATGAAAATGTGGAGACCACAGGGAGAGGAGTACAGAAACGGGGGTGCTGGCGGCGTGGGGCTGGGGCACCCTGCCCCTCCCTGCTGCTCACCACACATAAATGACCTCCAGCAGCCTCCCGGTATGGGGCAGCCTGCCCTCATCCATGCAGAAGAAGCCCGACGTGCCGTTGGTGCCTGCTGTCCGCACGTCCAGCTCTGAGTGGGCCATAGCCCTGGACGGGGCAGGGGTCAGGCCTGCTCCCGCGCCCCTCGCCCCTCGCCCGCAACCCCCTGCTCCCACCGAGGAGTGCCCAGGTACCTGAGGAAGCCCATCTCCTCACAGCTGAGAGCAGCCACCCTGGCGTTGGAACGCGAGGAGCACAGCAGCCGCCACGTTCCCTCCGCCTTGTCAAACACAGTGAGCCGTGCGTCCACAGGGCTGACTTGCACTGTGAGTGGCAGAGAGGGCCGCCTGGGTCTCTGGGCCAGGCCCTGACAACCTCCCCAGGAACCCCCCCCCCTCCCGCTGCGGCCCCCAGAGCATGCTGGCACCCTCGCCTGTGGGGTGTTAGGAAGAAATAAGACCCGGGCCACACTTGTGGCAGGACACAGTCTTCTCTTCCCACTGGGACCTCTAAGTAAGCTGGGTCTGGGAACTCTACTTGGACATTTGGGAAAGGGAAATAGTCCCTAGCCAACTGCAGGGTACACTGGAGCTGCTGAGGTCCACTGCTGCCCCCTTGCGGGAAAAGATGGATCACTTGGAAGAAATCAGATATTTCTGGTAACTTTTTTTTGGTACTGGAAGTTGAACTCAAAGCTTTTTCAATAAGTTACATCCCCAGCCTTTTTTGTTTATTTTGTTTTGTTTTGTTTTGTTTTGTTTTGTTTGTTTTTTGTTTTTTGAGACAGTCTTGACGACTAACTTGCCCAGGCTTGACTTTACCTCGCAGTCCTCTTGCCCCAGCCTCCCCAAGTGCTGGGGTTACAGTGGTGCAGCTGGGCTGGAATAACCACCCCCCGCCCCAGAAGCAAGCGAGCTAACTACTTCCCCTTCCACTCAGCCAATTTAGTTTCCCTTTTGTCTTTTACAGCTGGAAGACTCTTCACTAAGACCAGGTTACTAAAATGTCTCAATAAATATCTTACAGGCATTTCAAAAAAGTACAGAAATAGCTGTCTTTTCTACAGGCTTTATCAGAGCCCTGAATGGCAATGTGCATAATTTTCCAACAGATGATGCAATATTCATTAATCTACTCAATGAGTATTAGCTGGACCTACTATGTGACACAGGATGACCAAGAGAGAGCCAGGGCCCTGCCATGCCCCTGCTGAAGTCTGCGCAGTGGGTAGACAGACAGCATTTACCTAGTCACTTAGCCAACACACTAGCAACTGTGCCGTGAGGCAGGCGGGGTTCGAGGAAGGTTGGAGAGGGCACAACAGTGGCTCACATCTGGGGCAGGATGGGGACAGCCTGCTGGAGCACTGGTGTCCCCAGAGGGCCCATTAGTTTGACCCCGTCCACACAGCTGAAGGAATCCTGGTACCACCTGAGTCAGGTCAAAGCCCTGAAACGCTTTTATTTTATATTTACCAAGCACTTGCTGAGCGCCAGGCTCTATTTTAGGCTGTGAACCGATCGCCACAGCAATGAACAAATCAGACAAAACCCCTGCCCTGTGGAGCTCAAAGCCCAGTAGGGAAAGTGGGTAACAAACTGGACATGCAGCTAAAATATGCCAAGTGTCACAGGAGGAGAAGAGACCACAGGGACAACCGAGGCGCTTGACAGCAGGGGTGGGGGAGCGGGTGTGGGCTGAGGTGGCACTTCTCAGCATGCAGGCAGGGAAGGCTGCTCCAAGGAGGTGGCAAATGAGCAAAGACGGGAAGGAGGTGAGAAAGCACACGGGTACATTTGGGGACAGCAAAGGAGGCCAAGGAGCTGCAAACGCAGGGACCCTGAGGCTGGGATGTGCAGCGGGGACAGCAAGGAGCCGGAGCAGCGAGGGGGAGGGGAGGAAGAGGGACAAGGCAGCGAGCAGCCCCTGGACCTGTCTACCAGTTGGAAGGAAGCACAGGTGCATGCAAGCTCCTGGCTTCGGGTGGGCACAGACTGGGGCAGGGGTGAGCGAAAGATCAGGTTCGAGGCCTCGAGAGGTCCAGGTCAGAAGGAAAGCCGGCTGCACATTACAGTGGGTGGTACGGGGAGAGGAGCTGAATTCCAGGCAGATTTTACAGGTGGAGCCGCCAGGCAGGAGCTGCAGAGAGGCTGGACTCACAAGGGAAGGTGCAGGAACAGAGGAGAGGGGTCCAGGGCTTTGGTCTAAGCCCCTAGCAGGATGGGGGCTTGCTTGTCACTAGCAGAGGTGGGCAAGGTGGAAGGAGCCATGGTCTGGGAAAGCCAGCTATGGCCTCTCTGTCCTCCCCTCAGGATACTCCAGCATGGCTGTATCCTCAGACCACCTTCTGGAACACCAGGTCTGGTGACAGCACACTTCTGTATCCCACTAGCAGGCATCTGATGGGGCCACATGAAAGCTGAGTCCCCTCAGCAGCCCTGTAGGCCTGGACCAGGAAAGGCAAGATTTTCAAGGAGCACTCAGTCCTGCTTGGCACCTACTGTATGCCTGGGACAATCCTTCAGGCTCTCCCTGCTCCACCAGTAACCAAGGCCTTGCCAGACCCCCAGGGACCACAGAGATTCCTTCCACTTTTCCACATACCATGAGGGTGAGGCTTAGACAGGTGGTGAGACTTGCCCAACATCACCAAGCAGTTGAGAGGCAGAGAGGCAGGATTTGAAACCAGGCCTAAGGGACTCAACCTTGGATCATGTGTATGTCCAATTCACAGACAAAAAAATGAGGCTTGGAGGTATCTACTTACCCAGGGGCACACAGCTAATCCTAGAAAAATCAGGAGTTGAACCCAGGCCTGCCAGCCTTCATGCTCTACTGCTTCTGTGGATCTCACACACTTTTTTTAAAGAACTTTATTATGTATGTATGTATGTATGTATGTATGTATGTATTTATGTTATGGCTGGCTCAGCCTGCCCTGGGGGTGGGGCTGGCACAGCATGTGGTGCTGGGGATTTAACCACGACCCCTGCAGTTGCCTAAGCTTGCCTAAGCAGATGCTTTAGACCTCTGAGCCATCTCGCAGGCCCCTCACACAGACTTTTGCCTGTCACTGCCCTGAATAAGCTCATGCATCTGAAAGCCTCTTGCTCCAGGCAGAGGAAGGGGTGGGGTCTTAACTGGATGGTGACAGTCACTCCCTAAGCTCCAGGAACATGCAGGTTTTAGGACAACTCAAGGGCAGTAAAGCCTTACTTTATTTTTTACTTAAAAAAAAAAAAAAAAAAAAATGTGTAGCTGAGGCAGGAGGATTGGTGTGAGTTCGAGACCAGCCTGGGCTACAAAAGTGAGCTCAAGGTCAGCCTCAACTGCATAGCGAGACCCTGTCTCAAAAAGACAAAAAAAAAAAAAAAAAAAAAATGTGTGATGTTAGGGATTGAATCGAAGGCCTTTGCACTGAGCTACATGCTCAGACTTTATTTTTAATTGTGAGACAGAGTCTCCTTAATCTGCTAAATTGTTCAGGCTGGGCTCAAATGTACAACCCTCCTGCCTCAGTCTCTCAGTGTGTTGGGATTACAGGTGTACGTCACCAAGATAGGCACAAAGCCCTACTTTGAAGTGACTCTGAACTGCTGGCCAAAATTTCCAGCAGAAGTGGAACTTGACTGTCTGGCAGGTGCAAGGTCATGAGTTCGATTCCCAGGACCAAAAAGAAAAAAAGAATGGGGTCTGAGAAAGACAATGTGACTTTATGGTTATGCGTGTTGGGGGAGGTGTGGGAGGTGGGAGAGGAGCAGGAACACCAATGCTTGCTCTGATTATTTTTAAAGCTGCATTCCATGCCACTGTTTCTCACTTCTTAAGTCCTTTATTCTCATTTATATTATTTTAAGCAATGCAGAAAGTATGTTCTGGGTCACCTGGTATGCTTACCAAATTGCCTGATATATTTAGAGGTGTGATAATCCCAGAAAAAGCAAGCTAGGGATGTAGTTGTGGAGGTTGATTTTTGTTTGTTTGTTTGTTTGTTTGTTTGTTTCATAATTTCCCAGCGTGTAGGAAACATTTAAGTACTGGTGGAGGGCAAGGGCCTGGCACCAGCCACATCACATCTGAGTCTCAGCTGGTGACTGCAGCTGGAGCCCCAGGACAAGTTGGTTCTGGCATCTCAGTGACCATCTGTGCAAGCATCCATCAATCAAAGATTGCCCTGGTGCCTACTATGTGCCAGGTACTGGTCAGGCAGTAAACAAAATGTCCCAGCCCTTCTGAAGGGTATCTGCAGTAAATGATTAACCACGTGTGAGAGGTAGGGTTTGCCTGGGGCAGCAGGATGGCCATGGGGTGGCAGGACAAAGAGTTGTGGGGGCTTCTGGGAAGGCCTGGCTCCTGGGGACTGAAGCAGGAGGAACCTGTGAGGAGTCAGGGGAGTTATAGCCAAGAGCCACGCCCTGCAGGGACAGCCAGGACAGCTGTCTCCTCTTTCTCCCTGGATTCCTCTCACCCCATCTCCTAGAAGAGGAAACTGAGGCTTCCAGCGAGTGGGGGTGGGGGTGAGGCTCTGCGCTTAGAAGCGGTCATGCAGAGGTGAAACCGTTCTAGGTGTGAGTGGGGTAGTTGGGGCTTTGGTGCAAGTGGGGACAGGCTTCTGGGTGGAAGGGAGGAAGCTCAGGATCGGAGCGCTGAGGCCACAGAGGCCTCCTGGGGGGCCATGGAGGGGTGTCTGCAGGGCCTGATCTCACTGCTTTGCCATCTATCTGCCACGTGGTCTTGGGCATGGCAATTCACTCCACTGGGCCTTGGTTTCCCCCATATGCCAAGCACTGGGCAGTGAACAGCCCTGGGTGCACAGACCCCTGCCGGGCGAACCTGCAAACAGGACTCAGGTTACACTTCACCCTAGTAATAAATCCAGCAGTTTCAGGACAAACAACAGCAAAGGGGTTGCGCCTCGTAACCACCCAGGCTGCAGTGGGGCAAGTCCCAGCCCTGTCACATAACTCCATGACCTGGGCACAGGCCCTGGGCCGTGGTGTGCCTCAGTTTCCCCAGCTGAAAATGAGCTCTGCCTAGGGTTGGATGGATCCCATTAAGCCCCAAGGCTGTGCCTGGCACAGGTAAAAGCTACCACAGTGCCAGCAAGGATGGTCAATGTTGGCGTTGGGTCTTCCTGTCTGGATTGTCACTTCTTATAATGTGAGCTACATCATTTATGGGAGGAGAGGATGTTCAGGGATGCAGAAAATACACCCTACTACCCCAACCTCCCTTTCCTTCTGTGCCCCTGGGTCATAGGATGGCATCATGGAGTTGGCATCTGGGAAGATTCATTCATCCCACAGTGAGTTTCTGCCTTTTATCTGTATGCCTATTCATTCCCATGCAAACTAGCACAGGCCTGCATCTGAGAGCTACTCCTGGCCCCACCATTAACCAGCCATCTGTCTTCTCTGGGCCTCACCTTCCACATCCATACAATGGGCACACAGCAGTGGTTACCTCCTAGGAGAGCTAGAATGGTCTGCTGAACTCATACTTGTACCACGGCACATGGTACAAAACACATTTGTAGGGTCCAGCGAGATAGCCCAGAGGCATAAGCATCTACCTGCTAAGCACAAGGACCCAAGTTCGATCCTCAGCCCCACATGCCATGCGGATGCCCACCATGTGGCCCCAGAACTGGGCATGTTGGTTCACACATATAACCCCTGCACTCAGGGGGTTGAGCCAGGAGGATCTCTGCAAGTTCAAGACCAGCCTAGGGGCTACAAAAGTGAGCACAAGGCCAGCCAGAACTGCATAGTGAGACCCTGTCTCAAAAAAAAAAAAAAAAAAAATGTGTGCATCATGATGTAGCCCACAGCTCTGTGATCTGGGGCAAACCAGGGCATTACTGAACCTCAGTTTTCCCTGCAAAATGAGGAGAGTAACAGTCCTACCTCCAGAGCTGCTGGGAAGAAGCCATGAGATTCCATGCACACAAATGCATAAAACCAAAACAAAGCAGTAACAAAATTCTTCCTGGGAGACATGTACTCTGATATTTTCTAATCTAATCTATTTCATACTTTTAAAAAAAAATTGGAGCTTTCAACTCCCTCATTTAATTTCATGGGGCACTAATGGGTAACCTGCTGGGAGCCTGAAAACCGCTGGGTTAGACATGCACAGTGCTTATTAGACTCGTGCCTGGTACGCAGCAGGCCCTCAGTGCAAGCGCACACATCGCAAGCATTGCAGAGGTACATGCACATTCATTCAAAAACACTTTTTACACAGCTCCCCCCACAAACAGGTTTCCTCCAGGCTCCTCTGAGGGCCCCAGCCGGCAGTGCTCACCTGGGTACAATAGCTCCTGGTCACTCCTGAGTAGGACAGTCACTGCAGAGAAGGCAGAGGTGAGGCAGGAGGCTGGGGTCGTGGGTGGGGGAGGTTAGAGGCACAGGGGCCCACCGCTCTCACCAATGGCCCAGGACGCCACCCCGATGCCTGTCAGAAGTAGCAGGGTCCCCACAATGAGCGCTGCCACCTTGGGTGCGGAGCATGTCACAGTCCGGCCACCTGTAACAGACACCATGCTGGGGCCATTGCCCGATCTGTCATTGCCCCAGGGTCTGGGCACTGGGCCATTCCTGCCCCACCCCCACGCCTAACTTATCCTGCTGAACCCCAGGACCCGCTTTCCTGGGCTGACAGGTTGGCAGGGCTGTCCCTCCCCTACCCTGTGGCCAGCCAAGTGTCCGGTTCCCAGATGGCTCTGGCAGGGAAGGAGACACGGCTGGGCCCACAGCCTCCCCTGCTCCAGCCTTGCACTTTCCTGGCACTCACAGCCTCACTGTCCCCATGTGACACCGTGTTGCTGATTCCTGCAGTCACTTCCTGCCTCTGTTCTTGGGCCTCTCCATTTTGCTAGCTTGTCTTGAAGCTTTCAGGGGTCTGTAACCCCCAGTCGTTTCCCTCTTGGAGCTCCCTTTGCTCTCGCTGGCATTTCATCATCACCTCCTTTCCACTATCATAGGTTCTTTTCCCGTGGACACCTCCCAAGCCAATGTCTCTCATAGGACCTCAACTCCAACAACAAATTTGTCTCCTGGAGGCTGAGACTACAAGTTAGGAAAATCTCCAGCCTTACTTTAAACTACATTCCTGCCTGGCATCTCAGCAGGTAATATCACCTCTGGGAGCCTCAGCTTCTTCATCTGTTAAATGGGCACACCCACTTAGCACCTACTTCTAAAAATAGCACTTTAAAGTTCTTTTAAATAATAACAGCCAGCTTTTTGGTTCTGCCGATCAGCGGCCTAAGAGGAAGTCATGGCGCCCAGCCGGAATGGCATGATTCTGAAGCCCCACTTCCACAAAGACTGGCAACGGCATGTGGCTACGTGGTTCAATCAGCCAGCTCGGAAGATCCGCAGGCGCAAGGCCCGGCAGGCAGAAGCGCGCCGCATCGCCCCGCGCCCCACGTCCGGACCCATTCGGCCCATCGTGCGATATCCCACGGTCCGATACCACACCAATGTCCAAGCCAGCAGGGGCTTCAGTCTAGAGGAACTGCGGGTGGCCGGTATACACAAAAAGGTGGCCTGGACCATCTGCATCTCAGTGGACCCAAGGTGGCGGAACAAATCCACCAAGTCCCTGCAGGCCAACGTGCAGCAGCTGAAGGAGTACCGCTCCAAACTCATCCTCTTCCCCAGGAAGCCATCGGCCCTCCAAAAGAGAGACAGTTCTGCTGAAGAGCTCAAATTAGCCACCCAGCTGACGGGACCTGTGATGCCAATCAGGAATGTCTACAAGAAGGAAAAGGCCAGGGCCATCACGGAGGAAGCAAAGAACTTCAAGGCATTCGCCAGTCTGCACATGGCCCGAGCCAACGCCCGGCTCTTTGGCATCCAGGCAAAGAGAGCCAAGGAATCCGCAGAGCAGGATGTTGAGAAGAAAAAATAAAACACTGTTGGGATCTTGTAATAAATGTTTAGAAAAGCTAAAATAATAATAATAATAATAATAATAATAATAATAATAATAACCAGACTCTTAGTGGGTTATAATGGGCAAGATCATGGGCCACTGGGTCCTCATCTCAGCCCCTACTCTGATTTCCACTGCTATGGCTCCCAGAAGTAGCATCACATCTCCATGGTAACTCAGACTGAAAGAGGCAGCGCTGAGTCCTGAGCCCTGGGCAGACTCGGTGCTGGGTACAAAGCATATAACTACAAAGCATATAACTACAGAGCCTAACCGCTATCACTTTGTCTTTGTGTCTGAGGGACTGCTGTTCTCAATCAGTGCTTTATAAATCATTATAGCTGTGAGGTCGTGGGCAACTCCTTTGGCCTCTCTGAACCTCAGTATTCCCATCAGTAAAATGGAGCTTTACTCCTTCACTGTCCTGTTGAGCATCCTCCAGGTCCCTGGAGTCACTCTAGACTCTGGGAACAGATCCCAAAACCAAACAGAGAAGAGGATGGCTCTCGTGGGGCTCACACACGGGAGCATGAGTGGGGAGGCAGGGGCACTGAAAGGAAAGGAGCCCAGCTGTTTCCAGGTTGTGGTACAAGCTGGGACAGCAGCTGGGCTCCTGAGGCTTCAGCAGAGACTTCTGAGCTAAGCACAGAACACCGACATTTCGAGGAAGTGCGCTGAGGGCAGAGGGGACAGCCCAGGCCAAGGCCGTAGGGCAGGAAGGGGCAGGTCCTGTTAGCAGGCTGCGGGGGCAGGGTGGTGGCCAGATGGCATGGACCAGGGCGTGGAAGTGGGAATCAAGCCTGGGCCATTGAGAAGAGGCAGCCAGGAAGAAGAGGTCCTGGAGGTTCTGTGCCAGCTCCCCACTTGGGAATGAGGGAGGACCGCAGAGGAAAAGAAAAGGCACCTCAGAACTTCCACTGCCCCTGGCCTGGGCTCCGCTGTGGCCAAACACTCCCAGCCCTCCCATCTGCGCCCACGGTGGTATGGCTGTGGGCACGGCGCCAGGCCAGTACCCGGAGCAGAGCAGGGTGCAGTCCAGGATCCTTTCAGGCACAGCCACAGTTGAGGTGACTTAAAAATGTGAGAGCCTCACAGCTCACATCGAGGAATGAGGAAACACTGCATCTCTCAAAAAGGCCCTAGAGGGCTGGGCCAGCCTCACCCACCCCTGCTGGGTAACCTGAGCCTGTCTCAGCCTGCCCCCCTACCCAGGCTCTGCCCCCCACCTGCCTTCCTGGTTTGAGAGAGGATCCGGTCTCCTCTGACCACCGAGCTAGCTTCTCTGTCCACAGAACTGCCTGCCAGGGATATTCTGGACCAGCCTAGAAGGCACTGTGTCTGCTGGCGGGTTGGGGGAGCTCTTCCTTCCCTGCTCTCCGGCTCTGAGGACTTTGGGCACCTCTGAAACAGGTGCCTCAGAGTGCGATAGCACTCACTTCTCTCCTTACCCCAGTGCGAGACGAATCCTCTCTGTGTGTCTCTGTTGGGCCAGGAAGCACCCCTTGCTCTTCAACTCTGTCCTCTATGAGCCAGGGCTCCCTGCTCCTTCCTTTTCTCTGAGACCCTTAGCTCCCCATATCTCTGGCAATTCCCAGCTGCCCCACATCTTCTCACAGGATGGTTTTGCTCCCCCGTGTAGCTGCAAAGACCTTCAGAGGTGACACCTCTGTCTCTCAAAATTCACTCAATTAATGGCTCCAAGTCGCCACCCTCCCAGACTTTCCCACTAAACTACACCCCCAATCCTTTTTCAAATACTTTACTAAGTCACTAAGTCGCCTGAGCTAGGCTCGAACTTCTGATCCTCCTTCCCAGGGTGCTGATATCACAGGGATGTTCCACGGTGTCTGCATATGGTCTTCCTCATAAATGACCTCTTCGTGGGTGATAGTCTCTCTTCTTCATGCTTCCGGGACACCACACACTCCTCCTTTTCCTACTCTCCTGAGAGGCCAGCTCTGCAATCCAACTATCTACTCCCAAACTGAAATCTGGAATTCCCAAGCTAGGCAGGTGGCCTCTTCCCCTTCATACCTCCCTGCTCCTGTCTATCTCACTTGCCTCTGTGGCCCAAGCTTCCCCTCCGTCTTCAGGTCTGGCCTGTGGCCCATGGTCTCTTAGGCCCCTTCCTCCCAACCCTCCCAGTCCCTTCCCACCCCCCCATATCCCATCCTGGCCTCTACGTCTGCATCAATCTGGCTTTTGTTTCTCATACTGGGAATTGAACCCAGGTAGCTCTGGCTACATCCCCACCCCTTCTTTATTCTACTTTGAGATAGGGTCGGGGTTGGGGAAATAGCTCCATGGCACAAGTGCCTGCCTGGCAAGTGCAAGGTCATGAGTTCGAACCCCAGCCCCGCAAAAAAAAAAAAAAAAAAGAGATAGAGTCTTGCTAAGTTGCTGGGGCTGGGCTCAAAGTTGCAATCATCCAACCTCAGCCTCCCAAGTAACTAGACTACAGTCGGGCACCACCACACCCAGCTCTCCCTCACAGGTCCTGCCTCAGAGGCCCTTGTCCCCAGGATGCTTTGCTCGCCTACAGGCTGGCAGGTTCCAGCCCATCAGGCCTTCAGGGTGACTCTCCTGTCCGCTTACTTCTCTTTCCCCACTTCCACCTTGGAACAGCCCCATCTGACCACTGAGCTCCCTCCCCCACTCTGCAGCAATACGGAGCTTGGAAAACTTAGCTAAATACCAAGCCCAACTCATACCTACCGCCCCCCATGACTCCCAGGATGGAGCCTAAAGCCTTCATCCCAGCATCCCCAGCCTTGTTGGATATAAGCACGGCCTTTAGCGATGCGAGGGTGAAACACGGATTCTGAGACAGCCACAGGCTATTTTCAGACTCCTAACAGAGCCTCCAAAGAGCAATCCAGCCAGAGAACTTGAAAAGTCCCGCTTAGAAAAGAAAGATAGGGCCGGTGAGATGGTTCAGTGGTCCAAAGTGCTTGCTTAGGAAAGCTTAGGCAACCGCAGGGACTGCGGCTCAATGCCGGGCACCACATGCTGTGCCAGCCCCACCCCAGGGCAGGCTGAGCATAGTATATAAAAAACAAACAAAAAAAGAAAGAAAAGAAAAACAAAGTGCCTCCTTATGGAGAAACCCAGCACCACTGAGGAATCTCCTGTCCCTCACCTTAGTGTCAATAGAATCTAGTCCAACAGCTAGGGCAACCCGTGGCCCTCCTAGCACCATTTACTCTCTCTCTCTCTCTCTCTCTCTCTCTCTCTCTCTCTCTCTCTCTCTCCTTCTCTCTCTCTCCAGCACCATCGGCTTGCCCTGCACATGGGCATCTTGCACCCCAACTTCCAGCCATGCCTCTGACTAGCTCATCCTACCTACCTGCCCCCTGCCATCCTTTGAGGCTCCTCCTCAACTCCAAACCCCGCAGTACTGCAATCTTTGGGGGATACTTTAATAGCGGTAATGGTACTCATGGACAGAGTCATGGCTCTCAGGATGCCACATCCACTCACAGCACTGCCGTGACCCTGTCCTGTCCTGCAATGTCCTTACAACCTTGCTGCTGTCAATTAGGAAGGGATCATTATTGTCTACAGGTGTGAATGAGGAAAGGCAGCCCACAAAGGTGGAGCCACCAGCTCCAGTCACTCTGCAAGCAGCACAGCATCAAAGCCATCAACATCTGCATCCAGATGTGACCACTGCACCCCCAAGCTTCTGGGAATACACACAGGCCCCTCCAACTCTCTCCTTGGTAGCTAGAGCCATCTAGGTCCCTCCTCCCAGTATTTTTCTGTTTTTCTTCCCTGAGTTGTTGACCCACAGGTCTGGCCCCGGTACTTTGCTTCTGTGAGCCCCAGGAAAGAAACTGTGACAAAGGGGCCTGGCTCTGCTGAAACCTGCTCGTCCCAGGGGGGTGGGTACCTTCTCCTGAGTAGCTGGGCACCTGTGTTCACTCTGCAGACCAGCTGCATGGCTGCAGCCCAAGCTGCTATCAGTACCAGACCTGAGAGCCACAGAGGCCAGAGAACTAAGTTCATCATTTCCGCCAATGCGTTCAGCGCTTCTTCCAGTCAGGGTGCGAGGTCTATCCTACTACCACCTCCGTTTTGCAGAGGAAGCGCAAAGAAGGTTAGCTGTTTGCCCAGGGCTACACAGCTAAAACACGCTAATCCCTGAGACTGAAGCCAGCTCCCGAGGCTCCAGGAAGACAAGGGGGAATCAAGCCCAGCCGAGGGAGGCTGGAAGGGAAAGGCTGCCCTTAACTGAGCTTGTCCAGCTGGTCTCTGACTGTGGAAGAGGTAAAACAGTTGGGGCAGGTGCCTGCATTCTGCACCGCTCCATGCCCAGGGTGCCAACCATTCCCTGGCATGGCTCCTCTCCATCACCCCTGCTGCAGCTTGGGCACTGTCTCCGTCGCTCAGGGCTGAGTCCAAAGTCCTCCCTCTGCTCTTTGTGACAGAACCAGGAATGTTTGGATTCCTTGGGGGTCCTGGGTCCCCCAACAATGACGGATCCAGTTTATGTCCTGAGCCCCATGTTACCATCAAACTCATGAAGAGACAGTGAGGACCTGTACCCCACCCTGGGGAAACTGAAGCCTGCAGAAAGAATGTCACCTGCCTGGGACCACGCAGCAACAAGAGAAGCACAAGCAGAAGCAAGTGCAGGCCTGTGTGTGTGTGTGGCTGTAGCAGCTGTGCCCTTAACCATGACAACCACAGCAGTGTCTCCACCCTAGCCTCAGGTGGAGGCTGTGAGTCCAAGATAAGTTGAGAAATCACTGAGAGAGCAGAGAGGGGAAACTGAGGCAGGGGGCCAAAGAGGTTATGCAGGGTGGTAGGAAGGCAGGTGATGGCAGAGCCCCACAGAAAATTTGGTCAATATTTAATCAGGCGCAGGAGTCCTCAGAGGGGTACAGTGGGTCTGGGAGGGGTGCCTAGAATTAGGGGGCTCCATGAGGCAGAGGGTAAAGGAGAGAATATAGCAGGAGGGGCACTAGGCAGGGCCAAAGTTGGGGCTCAGGTAAGCGGGCACTCACCCTCTTTCTCAGCCATGTCACAGCCTCTTGTTAATGATTCCCCGGCTGACCTCCTGGCCGGGGCGGGACCTGTGGGGAGATGAACAGGGAGGCAGGACTCGGGGAGCCCAGCCCAGGCCTGCGCCCCCAGTCCCAGGCGTCCATCCAGGGAGGCTGGAGGGACTGGGCCCTGGCCAGAGCACGCCATGATCACGGGTGCAGACGAGGCTGGGTTCAAGGATGGGGTCAGTGTCTGCCCAGTGCCAGGCAGACAACTGGATTTGCGAACTTGAAGACCTCCAGGTTTGAGCCTGAGGATGAAGAGGCTAAGGACTGGAGTCATCGGGGCTGGAGGAAAAGAGGACTAAGGGCCTGGGGGAGGAATGTGGGGGCCAGGACTCCTTGGCATGAGGGAAGATGGACCTAGGGCCTGAACCCTTGGCTCCATCCTCTGAGTCTGCAAGAACTCCTAGGCCCTTGGGGAGACGACAGACAGCCCACTCCTAGGGCCCCTGTATTGGGAGGTGAGCATCAGGTTGGGTGGGGGGCAAGGAAACCCCTGTCCTCTGGACTCAGACTGTGAGTCTGAGGGCGTTGGTCCTTACCCTGGGGTCCGGTCAGTGAGAGCAGGGCCTCGAGATCGTGCCGGCTTAGGGATCAGTCTCCAGGCCTTGGTAGAAGCATGGTGGCCCTGCAGCAGAGGGCGGCCTGGGAGGCAGCGGGTGGCAGTGGCGGCAGCGTGGGGCCTGCTAGGCCAGGCTGCCTCACCTGAGGAGGATGGGGCTGGCCAGGAGGCGGGGGAAGGGGCGGGGAGGGGCTGGAGCACAGGATTGGCAGCGCCAGAGGCCACCTGGCTGGTGGGCTGGTCTGGCAGGGGCTGGGCCAGGCAGGCCCAGCCACCCGTCTGGGAGGGGATCCCTGAGGGGCTCGGTCTGTGGGAGTGGGCCAGGGATACTTGGAGGACTGGAGGTTAGGAGCCGCCCTGGCAGGGACTGCTACCCCAGCCCAATGTGCTCAATACTTTCCTTGCCCCTGCCAGGCCCCATTCCCCACCCACTGCCAGTCTCAGCCTCAGCCCTGGGCCTCTCGCTTGTCCCCTTCCTCCACCAACCCCTGTTGTCTCTGTCCCTTCCAAGGTCCCCGGCCCAGCCTAGCCCTAGCCAGCACTGCCCTGCTCATCCCACCCCCAGCCCCCTCCCCCAGCCGCTTTCCTACAAGTCACGGGGGTTGGTTTACTTTGGCAGCCTCTCCGCAGCCTGCCCAGTGACCTCTGGAGCCAGGAAAGTCCTGCATGGGGGGCGCGGGGGTGGGGGTGTGGGGGGGCGGTTGGTCCGGAAAAGGCCACGCAAAGTGCACAGGGCCAGGCTAAGCGGCAGGAAGTGTCTGGAGGCAGACATATACTGCCCTGCCAGCAGCCAGGCGTCAGACCTCGGAGCCAACGTCGCCACCAGACGGCGACCCTGAACAGGTGCCTGACGCTGGACATGCTGCTCATCCCTCCCCCAGGACTGTGCCCACAAAATTGAGCCCGCCTGCTCAGCGCCCCCAACACCCCCACCCCCCGCCCCGCGAGCCCAGTTCACACACAGACAGGTAACCTCACACAGCACAGCACAGCACAGAGGGACACACTGGTGTCGCTGAGCTCTGGGTCCGGGCCACGCTCCCTAGGCCCATCTCCCACTTCTCCAGAGACCCATGCACTGAGAAGGATTCAGCGCACCCCACAGAACCCCGGTCCCCAAACATTGGCTTTGCCTCTTTGCACCCCCGAGCGCAGAGCCACCTCCCTCCCCGTCTTGGGTCCTCCCACTTGCTTTCTGCTGAGCTAATAAGTCCCCTCAACTGCCACATTAGTTAAGTGCTAAGTAGCTTCACCATCCCCATTCAGTCCTAAATGTGCAAGGCAGACACCGGCTACCTGCAGGGAGAGGAGGAGTCTCTGGGGAAATGGGGCGAGACTAGGTGTGGGAGTTCAGGAGAGACGGTACATCAAGTCCAAGAATCTTTATTTTGAGAACAAAACTACTTTTGTAAAGAGAGACGAGGCAGAACGGCCCCTTTCTGAGAGGCCACGGTCAAAGGCTGGTGAGAGAGGGTGGGTGGGGCTGGGGCCAGAGTGCATCACAGGGAGAGGGGACCCCAGGTCCAGCCAGAGGAAGCAGGAGGATACATGATGCTGGGCGTCACAGTGAGGCCAGAAGCCCCTGCCCCAAACTGTTCTGGGTCCCCATTACAACCCCCAGCCAGGCAGGGAGGGACTGGCCCCAGCAGTGCGTGTCTGAAGCGGGCTGGTATGTGCAAATCAGCAAGAAGAAGGGGTATGGAGCCACTGCCCCCACCTCACCGTCCCCTCCCCAAACAGGCAGCAGAAGCGGGGGTGGGGGCAGTGGCATTATTGCTCTACCCATCATGCATGGCGGTGGGTGGGCAGCTGGGCAAGAGGAAGGCTGGGTGAGGGGTGTCCCCTCCCACCCTGGTGGCTCCGCTGGCGCTGGCAGGACTCTGAGGCACTAGGAGGCCCCTGGACGCTGTCCCCCATTGGGGGCAGGCATGCTTAGATGTCCCTGTTTAAAGCTGGCTCTTCCTTGAGGCGGAGCCCAGGGCCTAAAAGGGAGGGAGAGAGGGAATAATGGACCCCACTGGGCTAAAAGCCCCCAGACCCTCCACCCACCATGCACCTTACCAGGGCTACTCGGCCACCTGGACACCAGTACAGTTCTCCTTGCTCTCTGAGGTGATAGCCAGGTATTCTGAGCTGTAGGGGAAAAGCAAGGTACAGTCACTGCATGACTCGTCCAGCCCAAGCCTCATAAATTAGGCAAGCCTGACACCAGCCACCCTATCCCACCTCCAACATCCGGGCTCTGCTCCAGGGGGTGCTGACCAGTGGCATCCTGGGCCCCTCCCTCCTCCTCCCCCACCACACTCACGCGTTCTCCTGCGCTGCAGCCTCCGTGGCGGCGGCGATCTTCTTATAGCAGTACACCATCTCTGCCACCAGCCATATCGTCAACACCACGATGAGCACATACATCATGATTTCCGACACGATGGAAGCCATATCTCTGTTGGCTGACAGAAGCAGGGGCTTGGATGAGACCCCAGCTCCGTGGTTTAAGTGCTTGTGCTGGCAATCCCAGTCGGGCACAGGGGATGGCAGTTTGATCCCCAGACCCACCCTTAATGCAGCTTGAGCCCCCCCCACACACACAAATGGCTGTGGATATAACTTAGTGAGCAGCAAGGACTGAGTTTACTCTCCAGTACTGCAAGATAAACATACAATTAAAAATATTCTGGGGGCCAGGGAGATAGCTCAGTGGAATAAGTGCTTGCCTGGCAAGCACAAGGTCCTCAATTCAATCCCTAGTACTGCAAAAAAAAAACCAAAAACCTTAGATTAGTACATGACTTATCAACAGCACTCAGTAAACGTGTACTATTACCACTCCACTATTACTGTTACGACTGAGGCAGTGCAGCACCATGGTTAGGAGAGGAGGAAGGGGCTCCGGCCCTAGGTGGCCAAGGTTTCATCCTAGTTCTGCCTTGTACTGGCTGTGCAGCATTTGGCAAATGACTGCACCTCTCTGAGCCAAGAATCCTCCTCTGTAGAATGAAGGTATCACTCCCACAGCCCCAGGACTGCTGGGAAGAGGACAGGAGCTAATACCCGTACGCTGCATGGCTCAGCCGGCAGCCAGCACCATGCTGGCTATTTTCCGGAAAGCCTGCATCCTCTGCAGCGCTGGCCTTCACTGCCGCCAGCTTCCTTTCATTGAGCCTAAATTTAAACTGTAAAGGGAGCTCGATCAGCCAGGGGATCAGTCGAAGGCACTCTGGCATCCTCCACCGGATCTCGCAGGCGTCCATCCGGCCAAGCAGCCCGTCCCCAACCTCACTGCCCCATTCTATCCCCGTGCCTCTTCCTCCCTGTGAGCCAGCACTGTCTGCTGCTTCACCCCACGCAGAAGGCAAGGAGTTTTGCAGGCCAGCACAAGCCCCTGTGCCTGAAGCAGGACCCAGGACGGGGTTCCAGGTCCCCTCCGCTCATTCATTCATTCACCCAGCAGACATCACTAATGCATCTCTGTAGGGAGCAGCTGCTTGCCTCCAGGGTCCGAGCTCTGATGTCCACCTGAGCATCTCCCTGGCTCCTCAGAACAGCCCCAAGCACAGGTCTGTCCAGGCTCCCGAGTGAGTGATCACGCCATGCTACAACCTGGGTGGCTACAGTTCTATGGTTGGATTCTCATCTTTCTCCAGGAAATCAATGTCTGGGGATTTATGTAACATGCTATCTCTGCTCTCCTAATCAGATTAGGACAAGGAGAGGCCATTTTCCTAGACAGAATTGCTCGGGCACTGAGCAAGACAGGTGCCAGACCAAGAACACACAACCAGTGCTGGCCTCGGAGTCAGGGTCCTGCGCCCCAACCCTACCCCCCCCCACCCTTCCCTAAGTGCAACTGACTGTGGCAATGTTCTGAGCTCAGGAAGCCACCAGCGGCCAAGACAGACCACAGACGTCTCAGGACAAGAGCTGAGGCAGAGGGGAACTTCTCACGGGCTTGGCAACACCTTCCCTGGGGAGCCCCGTGACTTCTTAAAACCTCAGACCTCTTCGAGTGCTGCCACACAGGCAGCCCCAGACCCGAAGCGCCTGCGGATCTCTCACCACCTTCAGGCCCTGCTAGCCACCAGGTACTTTTCTCTCCCACCTCCAGTGGGCCTCCTGCCCTCTTCCACACCCCTCTGGCAGCCTTCTCACCACAGCCCTGTGACTCAGGTCATCCCTGAGGACCACCAGCAGGAGGTGGTGTGGGCTGAGTAAAAATAATTCTAGACATGTGAAGCATGCCTGTAATTCCAGCACTTTGGGAGTCTGAGTTAGGAGGGTTATAAACTTGAGCCTAGCCTGGGCAACTTACGGACATAGTGAGAAACTTGTCACAAAATTTAAAAAAAATCACAGGCGGAGGTGGGGTGAGCCAGGGATGGCCAGTCATGTTAACAATACAACAGCACCACAGGGAATGAAAAAATACTGTAGTGCAATATCATGTTCAAGACACAACAGTTTCCTGGATAATAATAAGCTATACTGGACATCACTGCAATATGATCCATAATATTTTATTTATCTTTTTAAACTATTTATTTATTTATTTATTTTTGTCTTTTTGAGACAGGGTCTCGCTATGCAGTTCAGGCTGGCCTTGAGCTCACTTTTGTAGCCCAGGCTGGTCTTGAACTGGCACCAATCCTCCTGCCTCAGCCTCCCAAGTGCTGGGATTACAGGCGTGAGCCACCACGCCCGGCTTATTTATTTATTTATTTGGTACAGGGTCTCACTAAGTAGCTTGGACTCATAGTGATCCTCCTATCTCAACCTACCCAGCACTGGGATTATAGGCGTGCACCACCACACCAGGCCTCAGTGGCCAGAACGGCACACCTGGGGTTCTGGAGCCAGCATATCATGCAGTACCGAAGACTGAACTCAGTTTCTTATGCTTGCCAGGCAGGCACTTAGACCGCTGAGCTATCTTTTCCAGCCCTGACCCAGCATATTTTAAAATACTAAAGCAAGGCCAGAGGTATAGATCAGTGGCACAGCACCTGCCCGGCATGCATGAAGTCTGGAGTTTGATTCCTGGTACCAAAAAAAACAAAACAAAAAACTCTAGAGTAATAACAAAAACACAATAGCATGGCTGAGAACAATGAATATACTGTAATCTTAATACTTGGGAGACTGAGACAGAACTGCAATGAGTTTATGGTAAGCCTAGGCTATATCAGCAGTTCAAGGCCAGCCTGAACTGTTTAGCTAACACCCGGTCTCAAAACCAAAACATTTTAAAAGTTTAAGGGCCAGAGAGATAGCTCCATGGCACAAGGGCAAGTGCAAGGTCACGTCCCCCCCCAAAAAAAAAATTAAATACATAAATGAATAAAAATGTGGGGGCCAGTAAGATAGCTCAGCAGTCTAAAGCACCTGCTTAGGCAAACTCAGGCAAGCACAGGGGACCACAGTTAGCTCCACAGCACCATATGCTATGCCAGCTCCGCCCTCAGGACATGCTGAGCTATTGGAAAAATAAATAAATAAACAAGTAAATAAATAGATAAATACATAAATAAATGAAATGTTCTAGTTCTACAGATTATAAAAATAAAAATACTGTTGAGGGCCAGTGAGATAGCTCAGTGGACTTGAAGCCAACAGCTACAGCGTAACTGCTCATCTTCCATTAGAGCCATACATTTTTTATTTTTTCATTTTTATGTATTTGGTACAGGATCTCATTATGCAGATCAAACTCGTGGTGATCCTCCTGTTTTCAGCCACCCCAGCACTGGGATCACAGGCATGGGCCACCACACCCCGGACTCAGTAGCCAGCTCAGTGCACCCTGGGGTGGGAGTGGGGCTGGGGGCTGGGGCTGGGGCTGGGGCTGGGGCTGGGGCTGGGGCGGCATGCAGGACCAGAGATTGAACCTTGGTCCCTGTACTTGCCAAAGCAGGCTCTTAGTCCACTGAGCTATCTCACTGTGTTCATTTCTCTTCACAAAAATAAATAAATAAATAAACACACAAGCCGGGCGTGGTGGCACACGCCTGTAATCCCAGCACTTGGGAGGCTGAGGCAGGAGGATTGGTGCCAGTTCAAGACCAGCCTGGGCTACAAAAGTGAGCTCAAGGCCAGCCTGAACTGCATAGCGAGACCCTGTCTCAAAAAGACAAAAAAAAAAAAAAAAAAAAAAAAAAAAAAAAAAAAAAAAAAAAAAAAAAAAAAAAAAAAAAAAAAAAAAAAAAAAAAAAAAAAAAAAAAAAAAAAAAAAAAAAAAAAAAAAAAAAAAAA